>CM046437.1:35696038-35822661 GCA_025506505.1 Flaveria sonorensis
TAGTACTAGCTTGGATATCATGATTGCAAAAATGAGGCTCTGGAACTTGATGAAAGGAGCAGAAATCTGAGTGGACCTCAAGTCATTGAGGCTTACAAGTTTCCATCCGAAACTTACTCTGTTGAAAATGCCTTTGTTACTGAAAAAGAAGACTTTCTGTCATCAAGAGATCAAACAAGAACAACAGGATTTTGTGCTGCTCCACAACCTCAAAAACAACATCTTCTGCCAACCACTGTATCTCCTAACAACATGCATGATGAGCAAAAATCTGAAGAACAAAAGGCAACTTACAATGCCTTTGTGCTAGCTTTGAAGCCTACCTTGGAGGGAGACTCACATCAGCTCATCTGATTCAAGAAGATCTAGAAGAAATGGATCCTGATGATGTTGAAGAAATGGATTTGCAATGGCAGATGGCCATGATTGCTATGAGAGCAAAGAAATTCTTTCGAAAAGGGAAGAAACTGAGTCTCAATGAGAATACAAAGCTGGGATATGACAAATCCAAAGTTAAGTGTTTTAACTGTGGAATGAGTGGTCATTTCTCTCGGAATGTAACTCTCCCAAGAGAAGCAACAACAATTTCAAAGACCCTCACATGGCCAGCATGCTTCTCAACACAACACCAACTTTCAGCCAAGCAACTCTTATTCACACCAACAACAAAATCAGCAACAGCCAATTCAGCAACAACAAAATCAGCAACAACCAATTCAGCAAAGACAACCTCTGCTGACTCATCAATCTCAAGGAAGTAATCAACAAACTTCAAATGCACTTGTCATCAGACAAGATGGAGTTTGTGATTGGAGCGTGTATGCTGAGGAAGTTCAACCACAGTTTCAGAATCATGCACTTATGGCACATATAATGATGGACCAACTCCAATGCCATCTGAGGTAAAATCCAATCTATGTTCTGAAAAATGTGTTCTAGAAGTACAGGGGTACAGGGAACACAATCACAAATTGGCTAATAAAATAAGAGAAGAAAAGGTGAAATCAGAGATGTTAAAACAAGAAATGAGAATTTATGAAGTTAAAATCAAATCTCTGTGTCTGACATGGAAACACTCCATGGTGAAAAGTACACACTTGTGGCTGAAAATGAGAGGTTAACTGAATTGTTGACCAAATCAAAAGCTGAGCAATCAGCTACTGAAATGAAACTTGAAAAGTTTCAGCTCTCATCTGTCAAGCTGCAAGAGTTACTTGTGTCTCAAAAGGGGGCTAAAGATATTACTGGGATAGGCTACAAAACTTTTCCTCCTCCATATAATGATAACTACACTGTTATGCCTGAGTCACTTACTCAATCAGATACAAAAGAATCTAATATTATTGAAACCAAATCAATGATTTCTCAAACAACAAATCCTCAGAACAAACCAGGTGTTTACATTGAAACTGATGAGGATAAAATTAGATCGGGTCATCCTATCAAAATCAAAGAGTGCTCAGACAAACCTGTGGTTATCAAGAAACCAAAGAGCCCAGTCAAATCAGTTGTGCCTTTTGTAAAATTTGTTCCTCAAAATCTTAAAGTGAATCACACTGCTGAATGCTCAGTGAAACCATCTACTGAAAGCAGATCTGATTATGAGATCATATCTCCTAAAATTCAAGCAAATCAGACAGGGTTCATTGAACTTCAAGGAAAAAGTTCCAGTAGTTACCAAAAGAAAAACCACTTTTGTTCAAAAATCTAAAGTGAAATCTGATTCACCATCTTCATCAAATATCAAACAAGGAAGTGGGTTTGATATCTTTAACAAAGAACAGGTAGAACAATTCGATAGGGAAATAAGGGAATACAGAAAGAAGCATCATCAGTCCACAAAAACAAAGCAAGTCAGAATTGTGAAACAATCTGTTGGCACTCCAAAGACTGATATGACTTCTGTTTCAAAATTAAAGGACAATCAAATGTATTGTGAATTCTGTGATATGACCAATCACAAAACAGATGAGTGCTACTTCACTGAGTACTGCTCTATCTGTGACATGAACAATCACTCAACAAAAAATGTCATTTTAACAAATATTGTTCATTGTGTGATATGACCAATCACAATACAATTGATTGTTACTTAATAAAAAAGGATTGAAAAATTCACAACACAAGCCCATTTCATCAGTTCCAACTGACAAGGTCAGACACAAAAGTCCAACAAACCTAAACAAATCACCAAAATCTCATCAAAAGTATAAAATCAAAGTGATTCCTGACAAACAAAAATCTATTCATCCTTTGCACAAAAATCAAAAGGAAAGGTTTGTATACTCCTCTGACACATCAGATGAAATTGATGAACTGAAACCTCAAAGAAACAATAGAAAAGGGCTGAAATCATCCTCCTCTAAAACACACACAATAGGAAAGTATCAAGAAGTAACAGTGATCGATGCCAAAGGACAACCCAAGACCATTATGGCTTGGGTTCCTCATTCTAACTAGTTCTTTTTTGTGCTTGTAGGGTCATTCATACAGGTCCAATAGCTTATGGTACGTGGACAGTGGATGCTCCCGACACATGACAGGAGACAGTTCCCTCCTTCATGACTTCAAGCACATTCAAGGAACTACTGTGGCATTGGTGGAGATTCACAGAGGCGGTAGAATTACTGGAGAAGGTTCAGTGACGAATGGGATTCTGAGCTTTGACAAAGTCAATTACTGCGAGCAGCTGAACTTCAATCTGCTCAGTGTATCCCAGATTTGTGACAAGAAATATTCTACTCATTTCACCGACACTCATTGCTACATCTTGAAACCAGGATTTTATATTCCTGAAGAATGGGTTGTCTTGAAGACACCGAGGAAGAATAATACATATGTCTTGAACCTTAATTCTGCTCGACCATCAGAAGAGACATGTCTATTGTCTAAAGCATCATTTGATGAATCACAACTTTGGCATAGACGCTTAGGACACACGAATTTTAAAAATATGAATAGATTGGTCAAAGGGAACCATGTAAATGGTCTTCCTCAAAAGGAATTTCATTTTGTTGACCACTGTACCACGTGTCTCAAAGGAAAACAACATAAATCATCTCATAAGCCAAAACTTGTGAACACTAACAATTGTCCATTGAAGTTACTTCATATGGATCTCTTCGGGCTGACTCACGTCATGAGTATTGGCAAGAAGCATTATTGTTTAGTGATCATTGATGACTTTACTCGATTCACATGGGTCTTCTTCCTACTTCATAAGAATGACCCAAATTATAATAGATTTTATAACCAACATTGAAAATCAACTTGATTTAAAAGTAAAATCTATTAGAAGTGACAATGGGACGGAATTTAAAAATGAAACATGAGTTCATTTTCTCCACAAAAGGCATTATTCATCAGTTCAGTGCAGCTCGTACTCCATAACAAAATGGAGTTTCAGAAAGAAGGAATAAAACATTGATCGAAGCAGCAAGAACAATGCTAGCTGATGCAAAACTACCAATTACATTTTAGGCAGAAGCAGTTAACACTTCATGTTTTGTGCAAAATCTAACTCCGATAATCAAAGAACACAATAAAACTCCTTATGAACTTCTTTTTCATAGAAAACCATTCATTGGATTTTTGAAGTCATTTGGTTGTCCTGTCTCAATATTAAACACCATAGAGCATTTAGGAAAGTTTGCTCCTAAGTCTGACGAGGGATTCTTCGTGGGATATTCCTCAGTGTCTAAGGCTTTTAGGGTGTTTAATCCCAGATTAAACATCATTGATGAATCAACAAATATTCAATTCAATGAGCATTCATTTCCCAAATCATCAAATGGTCTTGACTGGTTGTTTGATATTGATTCATTTACAAGATCTTTTGATCAGTTCAATTTGTCAAATGTAGAACATCAGGGTCAGTTGAAAGAAGAACAGACTTCCCAATGATTCCTCCTTCTACCGATCAAGACAATGAAGAAGTGCCCTTACAAGCTGATCCTATCCGGCAAGTTACACAAAATGAAAGTATCTCAACAGATGCTGGTCGCAGTTCAATGCCATCTCCTTTAGCTGAACCTTCAACTGAAGTGAGACATTCAAACCAACTCATGCACCAGCTGATTCTAACAGAGATGGAAATGATGAGAGTATTCAGAGTGCTGCTGAAGTGAAGATGTTGTACCCTCTGATTCTGGTCATCACTCTCCCATAATACAACAACAAGATGCCTCTCACCAAGATGATCTGAATGTATCCAATCTTGATGTGTCCATTGCTGGTGATTTGATTCCAATTACCAGGACACACAAGAATCATCCAGTGTCTAACATTATTGGTGATGTAGACGAGCGGGTGACACGAAGCAAGTCAAGTATTGCAAACATCTGTTTGTTTTCTTGTTTTCTGTGTCAAACTGTACCCAAAAACATTAAAGAGGCTCTTTAAGACAATAGCTGTATTGAGGCAATGCAGGAAGAATTGCTACAATTCAAGAAACAGGAAGTATGGCAGCTGGTGGATCTTCCCAAGGTCAATACCCTATCGGCACCAGATGGCTATACCGAAACAAGACTGATGACAGAGGGATCATCATCAGAATCAAAGCAAGATTGGTAGCACAGGGCTATACACAAGAAGAAGGAATAGATTATGACGAGGTGTTTGCTCCTGTTGCTAGATTAGAAGCCATACGACTCTTTCTTGCGTACTTTGCATCCATAAAATTCACAGTTTGTCAAATGGATGTAAAGTGTGCATTTTTGTATGGAAAGATCTCTGAAGAGGTCTACGTGAGTCGACCTCCAGGCTTTGAGGATCCTGATTTCCCTCACAGGGTATACAAGCTTGATAAAGCTTTGTATGGCTTACATCAAGCCCCTCGAAAATGGTATGAGACTCTGTCATCCTTTCTTCTTGACCATGGTTATGAAAGAGGGAAGATTGACCAGACTTTATTCAGAAAGAGAAAAGGGAATGAGATGCTGCTTGTCCAGATTTATATGGATGATATCATATTTGGCTCCACCAACAAACAACTCTGCAAAGACTTTGAAGATCTTATGCATTCAAAATTTCAGATGAGTGCTATGGGAGAACTCACATTCTTCCTAGGTCTTCAAGTACAACAAACATCCAGTGGAATCTTCATCAACCAGTCAAAATATGTGGAATCAATGTTGAAGAAGTTTCACTTTGTAGACTGTCAGTCCATCAGAACACCTGTTGATACAAAAGTGAAGATTGGCCAGACACAGATGGCAAATCTGTGGATCAGACTCTTTATCGATCCATGATTGGTTCACTTATGTATTTAACAGCCAGTAGACCTGATGTTATGTTTGGTGTTTGTGTATGTGCCAGGTATCAAGCAGATCCCAAGGAATCTCACGTGAATGCAGTCAAGAGGATATTCAGATATCTTAAGGGCAAACCTGCTCTTGGACTATGGTATCCAAAGGATGGAGACTTCAATCTCTATGCATACACCGACAGTGACTACGGGGGATGCAATTTCAACAGAAAATCCACATCTGGCGGTTGTCAATTTCTTGGTCCCAAACTGGTGTCATGGCAGTGCAAGAAACAGACCAATGTTTCTGTATCGACAGCTGAAGCTGAGTACATAGCAGCATCAGCTTGTTGCTCTCAAGTTCTCTGGATTCAAAACCAGATGCTTGATTATGGTTTCAA
Organism: Flaveria sonorensis; assembly: GCA_025506505.1. NCBI lineage: Eukaryota > Viridiplantae > Streptophyta > Magnoliopsida > Asterales > Asteraceae > Flaveria > Flaveria sonorensis. The sequence continues at coordinate 35,701,685 of CM046437.1, forward strand.
TTTCTTGAACACCAATTCATATTGACAACACTGCTGCAGTCTTCATAACAAACAATCCAGTTCAGCACTCAAAAACAAAACATATTGAAATTAGATATCACTTTTTGAGAGACTGTGCTGAAAAAGGTTTAATCAAGCTGATTCAGGTTAACACAGACAATCAGCTAGCTGATTTGTTTACTAAGGCATTTGACCCAAGTCGGTTTGAATTCTTAGTCCAATCAATCGGCATGATTAACCTTGAGTAAAAAATCAAAAATTTACAAAAACATAAAAATTTCACAAAATTACAAAAAGATATCAATTTTGTTGAAGTCCTTGTTTTGTACTTCTGGGGAAATGATATAATTACAGTCGTTATATCATTCACTGTGCTTAATTCAATATCTTGAAAGACTGACATGACTTACCTGATATGTGGGTAGGCTCAACTTGGAACAGAAGATAAATGTTGTGATAAACTAAAGATCACATTCAGATGTGAATGCATCATCTCAAGAGCATGTAAGTTTCAGACCTATCCAAGTGTATGTGTGTAGTAACCTAAACACACCAGGTCATGATACCTTATGAATCTCATTCACATCAGTTTCTCCTTTGTTTTGCTGAGCAAAAACCTGGGGAAACAAGCACATAGTGCTGATGTCTAGATCCAAAAGATTCCCAATGAGGAACACATCCAATACGGGTGACAAATAAAACAGAATATAACAAAAAGAATCCCAAAGTGGATCACCTTCCAAAGTGAAGAGCAAAAAGAATCCCAATGAGGATCAAACAAAATAAGGATCAGGTAAAAGAATCTTAAAGTGGATCCCCATTACCAAAATGAATGAGGTTTCATAACTTAAATGACCAGTTATTGAAAGTTGTGAAAAAGTTCTACCATACAGTACATAAGGATAGTTGATCTTGCTATGCTTATGAGTGTGAGGTTCATGTTGAATGTTTTAATTAAATCAAAACATGATAAAAATCACATGCATTACAATATTGACCAAGCATGAGTTTAAGAGGACAAACATACCTTCAATCAATAAGTTCATGACAACTTGCACTTATGAAAGATAAGATTGTTATGATCCCAAAATCTCAAACAAAAGTGCAAAACAATTAAACAATTCAGAAATATTGTCCTAAAATTTTATAAATTTTATTTAAAGTTTTTATCCCGCATGGATATAAACTTTAGGGGGAGTAATAAAATTTTAAAAGGAAATATTCACAAAAAACATGAAATTTGCAAACATTAGATTGATAACTTTGTCAAATTAATTGTCTGTATGGAAACTACTCCATAATCAGCTTCAGAAGATGCATATGTGCCAAAATCAGTCAAGTTGGGAATCTGTGTCACATCAAAGATACATGACAATCCAAGCAAGAATTGACAATCTCTGAATCTGCAAAATCTTCGAAAAACAAAAAAAAAAAGCAGACTCATCTTCATAAAATCAGAAGCAGCTGTACAAACCAATCAGATTCAACCACTGCAAAAACATTAATTTTTGACAAAGTACAAAATTTAATACAGGTAAGTGCATTGGTTAATGCGGGTGAAGGTAACCCTGCCATTAAACCAATGCGGGTAACTGTTTTGTACAAGCGAACTAATGCGGACAAAAAATTGTTCATCCGCATTAGCTACAGTAAATGCGGACAAGTCATTTATTCACCCGCATTTGCTACATGAAATGCTGATGTTAACTTTGTTCACCGCATTTGTCTCAGTAAATGCGGACAAGTCATTTGTTCACCCGTATTTGCAACAGTGAATGCTGATCACTTTGTTCACCCGCATTTGTCATAGTATATGCGGACAAGTAATCTATTCTCTCGCATTCGCTACAGTAAATGCGGATGGGTAAAATTAGTTCTTCCGCATTCGTTAACAGTAAATGCTAGTTTGTTCATCAGCATTTGCTACAGTGAATGCGCCCATTGAAATTCTGTAACCGCATTTGCTACAGTAGCAAATTTTTCTGCACTTGTAAAATTTTGTGAAAATTATGAAATGTATTATAAATACTCATTTAATGTGAGTCATTTATTACTTTTCAAATTTTTGAGTGAACTTTTATAGTGAGTCGAGTGCTAGAAAATTGTTCTTCTTCGGAGTTCGAATCTACACTAATCAAGCTTCATTTTGTTCAAATCCAACATCAAAACAAACAACATTGTCTGTTAAATCAAAGTATTATCAACCACAAGGTGATCATCAGATTCTGAAAAACTTCGACTATCGAACCAAATGCATTGAAATGGAACCCTGATTTTGAGAAATTGTTAAAATGCACTCAAGAGCAATGGATTTACATGAATGATAAAGTTCATTAAAACCAATGATCAGTGTAAACAACAAAGATTTCCTGTGTTTCTAAGAACACCTCAAACATCGATGAACAGGGGATACTGTCCCATAAAAATGTTGAAATCAAAAACAACAGCTTAAGATGTAAACTTGTTAAGTCATATTCATCATCACTATAACTCAACAGAAAGAAACCAAAACTTTTGAACTGGTCTTCATTCAAAATCAAAATTAGGTCAAATAACCTAATGTAACAGTAACAAGCAGAATTCATTTTTGTTCTAAAAAGTCAAAATTGAACAAACCACACACAATTCTCACTAATTCATCCTCCTTGTGTGCAGATTACATAATGGCTAACCTGACTTGGAGCAAGCTCCATAATGTCAGTGGTTTTCTCAATCCAGATGTTCCTGAAGCAAAGGTCTCAGAGACATGATCAGATTTATTGCCACTACCAGAGTGGCCTATGCCATTACAGTTAGACCAGTGATCTTTGAGAACTATATCAGATCATTTTGGGTAATGCAGAAGTAGTAGACAATGATGGAGAAAAAGTAATTTTAGGAAGAATAACTGCTGACCATACACTGATAATCTCTGAGCAAACAATAAGAAATGCTTGAGATTTGAAGATGAACCTGATTCACCAACTGAATTTGATGAAGAAGATATCATGTCATTCTTTGCTGACATTGGATATAAGGGTGGTTTTGAGGATAAACAGATAGTCAAAGGGTTGGTTGATTTGAATGGAGATTCCTCATTCATTATGTGCAACACTGCTTATCCAAAAGGAAGACTGGATGGAATGATATACCCTTGACTACATCATCACTTGTTTGTGCTCTCTGCTCTAACAGACCCTACAACTTTTCAGCCTATGTCTTTAATGGAATGATGGCAAACATTCAAGAGGGGAGAAGGAACATGTTCCTAATGTATCCTAGATTCATTCAGTGTCTTATTAATGAAGCCTTTCCTGATCTGGTTTTAGAAGGTCCCATTCTTGAAATTCCTCATTATAATGCAAAATCTTTGAAGTACATCAAGAAGAGAGATCCAAGAAATTTCTATAGTGGTACTTTCTTTCCACTTTTACCTTGGATGCAACAACAAATAAGTCCCCAAAATGATGTGCCAATGGATGAGGAACAATTACAACAACAAGAAGAAGAACATGTTATACAAGAACAAGTACAAGATGATGTTCCTACTGAGGAACCTGTTCATAAGAGGCTGCTGCTCATGATGATGTTGCTGATGTTGCTCAACAAAGAGATGATCAAACAATTGAGGAACAGCCCACTGTTGATGAGCATGCAGAATTAAATGAAGAAGCATTGAGGCCAATGTCACCACATGTTGATGTAGGTGGTGATCTTCACATTGGGCCTTCAACTCATTATGCTGAGATTCATTCCCTTTTTGGGGTTGATCCCATTATATTCTCTCCATCTTCTCATATGCACACTCATGAAGAACCCTCCAACAACCCCTCACATGAAACTGCTGATGCTTCTGATGGATCTGGTGAATCTACCAGTTCATCGTCTGAATCATCTAGTGATGAGGAGGATAATCAACAATTTGCACCACTAATGGAGAAACAAATGATCTCAGAGGAGGGTCCCTCAGAAAGTTTTGCTGAATCATGGATAAACAGACCAGATGAGAAAGACAAGATGATATCTGATCTGATGCACAAAGTTGCTAAAATGGAAAAGACTCTGGATAGAAGGGCAGGAATCATAAATGACAGAATTCAGGAACTTGATGAAAAGGAAAAAGAATTAAATGAATTAAAAGCCATGTATGAAGCTAATATGAAAGAAAAGGATGATGAGATCAAAAAGCTCAAAGCTTCTTTAAAGATGTCAAGAGAAGAAATCAGTGGTCATGTGGACACTGTGGCTATTCAAACTGTGGCTATGGAAGATCAGGAACACATGTTGGAGATGCAAACAGAAATTATTGCTGATCTGATCAAACAAAATGAGGCTTTGAAGAAAAGAATTGATGAATTGGAACTGATTGCTCAATTAAAGGCTGAATTTGAAAGAGAAGCAACAGAACATGAAGCTGAAGAAACATATAAGGAAGTTCATTCACAACAGCAAAAAACCAGTGGTGTTAGGGATGATGATAGCTGGGAGATGGTAGTACATTCTAATCCATCTACTGAAAAAGAGGCCATGATGAAAGAACTAATAGATGACATGGACAGATTCTCTTTAAGTGAATTCATTATAGATGAGGAATTCTGGGATTACATCAAAAACACCAAATCCCCCTCTGAGTCTATAGTTGTAATTCCATCACAACCTGTGTCATTAGAAGAAGAACTGAGAATGCAGCTTGTTCCTACTGTTGTATTGACTGATGAACAACAAAGTTTAATTAATAGACTTTGTGATGAATTCAAAGAAAAGGAAACAGCTGAATTGAACAGACAAGAAGCTGAACAACAAAGAATCACTGCTGAGCTTAAGGCTGTTGAAGAAAAACAACAGGCCAAAACTGATGTAGCTTCAACATCAGGACCAAGAGTGATCACATACACAAGAAAAAGGAAATACTTGACTGAAAAAGAAAAAGGAAAACTTCCTTTGGTTGAGGAAGAACAACCTAAGAAGAAAACTAAAGATGATCCTAGGAGTTTGGCAGCAATTGCTGAATTTTTAGATGAACATGAACAAGCTGAGAAGGAGTTGCAGCATACTTTGGAAGTGATTATGTTGGAAGAAGGAGAAACTGAAGATGAACAAACAAAGAAACATGATGACATGAGGAGTCCATCAATTATTGAGCCATCAATTGAAAGTATGATAAAGAAGGCTAAGACTAATGATCTTATGATTCATGCCATGTTCCTGATCAACCATGGATATGATGCTGATATAGTCTTTAGCATGACTTATGAAGGTATGGTAGAGGAAGTAAGAAAGATAGAAAGCTTCTTGATCCAACATTTGTGACTGAATATGAAAAAGAAACGAAAACTACTAAATCAGTCACAAGTATCTCCAAGACAGCAAAGAAGTATGACACTCAAACTGCATACCCTGATCCTTATAGTATGACAGATAAGGAAATGAAGGATTATCTGTCTCAACAAGGATTTAGAAAAAGAAAACTGGGGAACATGAAGACAAATTCTCTTAGGGCTGCTATGTTAAAGATGATCAATGACAAGAAAGAAAGACTAAAAGCAATTGAAGAAGAAGTGATTGCCCAGAATCACAGAACAAGAAAATCAGCACAAGTTATGCAATTGACAGTTAAAGATCAAGATGTTCTGGCCCCTATACTTCACAAGAATCCAGAGTGGTTTATTGAGCCTTCTCAACTTAAACTTCAAAAGGGGCTGACTACTGCTGAAATGATAAGAGGGGTATCTACTCCCAGTTGCAAGACAGACGTAAAAATTATTGCCTGGAAGTATGATAGTAACTGGAATATGTTCATGGTGAAGAGGATATCAGGATTAGTTCAATTTTTCACAGAGTACACAGCCCTAGTCAATGCCTTGAAAGTTCATGATTTAAAAGAGTTGGCTGAGCTAGACTTGATTAATCCTGATGGAATGTATAGAGGATATGAATTTGAAGATATTCTAAAGATGCTTAAAAGAACAAAGAACTTCAAATCACTGAAAGCTATCTGCACCAGAAAAGACAAAACATTCAAGAACCCATTTGATCAAAGAAAGAAAAGAGAAGCTGAAGAGATTGTGTTTCCTGAACTACATGTTAAGCCAACAGAAAGTTTGAAGAGGAAAATGATTACTTGTACTCATAAAACAAAGCCTATTTCAAATGTGTATTATGATGAAGACACCTTTGAGCTAGTAATTGAAAGAAATTGGGAAGGAAAGGAAGCTCCTGAAATAAGAATCTTCAGTGGGTATGAGGTTAGATTGCTAGATGAGTCTTACATTCATTACATCTTTACCAGACACTTCAGAGCTCCTATAAACAAGGCTGCAGAAGATGATTTAGAGTTTATTTTGAAGTGTGTGAAGATATTGAAGCTGGCTTTTGATAGAATTAATAACAAAAGAGAACAAAGGAAGAAGAAAAGGCTACCTATGCAGATGGGCAACATAGTCAAGTTGGAAGTTGATGCTGATGGTTCACTGGTGATTCATAGAGATGGGTTATCTTCTATTTTAGTTTGGGAACCCATCTCTTTGAAACAAATGCCCATTGCTACTATTCATACAATGAGTGAGATGAAGATTCATGTGCTCAGTAGAGAAAAAATGAAGGAAGCTAGGGATTTTTCTAACATGATAAAGGCTATTCTCAATCCATCAATGGCACAACTAGAAACATTAGAAGAAGCTGCTGAAACTCTCCTCCCAACATCAGTCCAAAAGAAGACTACACAAGATGACAGACCAGAATCTTCACAACCACCACCACCATCACACTCTTGAGGAACCTAGGTAGTATAATCCTTAGGGGGAGTATTGTTAGACCCTGAAAGGATCATACTTGCCAACTCAAGAAGTGGTTGGAGGTTGTTCTGGTTGGAAAACATCAGTTAAAAAAATAAACAGAAGACAACAGAAGACAAGAAAAGACAAGTATAAAGCACCCGCATTTGTTAATGCAGATGACTTGTGAACAAATACGAACAAGTGTTTGTTCACCCGCATTAACAAATGCGGATCAAGACAACTAATGCGGAACAGAAGTGTTCATCTGCATTTGTCCATGCGGATGAACTGAAGAAATGCTGATAAAGATTGTTCACCCGCATTAGTCCATGCGGATGAACAACAGTAAATGTTGACAAGACTTGTTCACCCGCATTATTCCATGCGGATGAACAACAGTAAATGCTGACAAGACTTGTTCATCCGCATGAACTAATACGGGTGAGCAAACACAAATGCTGACTACAAACAACAAATGCTGATGAAGACTTGTTCATCGGCATGAACTAATGCGGATGAACAACTTACACTGTTTTATTTATTTTGTACTTAGACTAGATTCACTTGTATAGATCAGGGTTAGTTTAGTCTTTTGAACAAGCAATGTATAAGCCTATAAATAGGGTCACATACCCTAACTTTGTAAGTTGTTGACTTCAGCAGTAATATCCATAATATTTTACAACATTTACTACGGTTCTTGATTCTCTTACATTCAAGCGTTTACTATAGAAATTAATGTTCTTTAGTATAGTAATTCCACTACTATATTATTGACTCAGTCCACATATTCGATCCTAGGTTGAGTCACATCAACCGAGAATATCATTCTCAAACCCAGTCACAGTCCTTCAGCTTGCCTGCTTTGAATAGGATTAACAAGTGGCATGTGGACTAGAGGAAGACTGTCATAGTACTTCAGGGTCTAAAAATTGAAAACCTCTTACTGCCCTTAAAGTCTATGCTAAATCAGAGCTCTCCTGTCAGCATCATACCTCCACCTAATTATTTCATTCTCAGCAACATATGGTGGGGTAGACGTAGCTCTTGGAACACCCTCCTTAAATAGACTTTGAATAAGTGAGTCCACATCAATATAGACTTGAGGAGGTTGCTGAGTATGGACAATTGCAAGTGAGGTTGGTGAATCTCAATGTCCATACTCTGTGAAGAACTCCCAGGTTCTGTGATTGCTTGGACTTTCTCCCCTTCTTTAGTAGCATCACCCTCTTGCATAGTTGAGCTGGAGGTTAAGTCTGTCACATCCACTAGTTCTTGTGTTCCTGGTTGAGTCCTTCTTAAAGGTCACATCCACTATAGCAGACTTTAGCACTTTAGAAGCATTTCTTTCTTCAGAGACCAAATTTTCTTCTGAAGGTAAGTTTTACCTTATCTTCTTCTTCACTTTAGAGCTTCTGAAAAGAAGAGACATTCCTTCTAAAGCTATCCTTTTGTTCTTCCTCTCAAAAGTTTTCTTCTTACTCATATGGATAGTACCTTTGGGATTGTAGATGCAATCCTTAGCAAAGTGAGAAGTACTACCACACATGATGCATTTAGTTGTCATGCTTCTGAGAATCTTCTTTTGAGTAAGAGGCTAAGCCTAATCTCTTTCCACTTCCTTCTTTATCTTCTCAAATGATGCAGCAGGCTTCTTAGGGTGAGGCTTGCTCTTGGAAGTGGATGGTTCTCGCTGTGTAGTAGTGGTGCATAATTAATCAGCCTTTTTCTCTTGACCAGGATTATTTGGACATACTAGAGTCCATGGTTGAGTCTTTAGTCTTCACCACTTCAAATCCAGTAAAGATAAAACTTGCTTTTGCTTGGAGTTGAAAGTGGCCTTGATGTCTTGGACTTTCTTTGATTTTATTTTGATTGCCCTTATCAAGTTCTTCCTTGCAGACTTGGTCATCTATGGTTCCTTCTTCTCTCTAGTAGAATACTGACCCTTCTTAGGATAACCCTTGTCACTCACTTCAGGCTCATCCTTCACTATCTCTACTACATCTACATCTTTCTCTGGGATAGGATCAATAGCAGGCAGCTCATCTTGACAAGTTCCACAACCTGAAGATCTTACAGATAATAGTGTGTTTGGAGGAGCTATCTCACTTGATCCTAGTCACTACCTATTCAAATAACTAATCTTTGCATGCAAGTATGAGGATATTATATTATTAAAGGTTTCCTCTTCAAGAACATATATTTCTACCTTGGCTTTGCTGATCACAAGCTCAGCCTGGCATTCAATTAACTTGGTTATGAGATATTTGATTCGAGTCCTATAGTTTGTAGGCTCATGCTTAAGAGTAGAAATGGTTTTCTCTAAATCTTCAATTTTAAGTTTATAATCATTTTCTACTATTTTGAAATGAGCTTTTAAAATGTTTAAGGAGTCAAGATCAGGTCTCACTTCTGAGTTGTAGGACGTGTACATATTAACTTTAACAATGCATTCAGGAGTACAAAGATGTTCTAATACCTTGGGTTCATCATGATCAGACATTAGTGCTTGGTTTGGAGAAGCATCTTCTACCTGAAAGCTCTAGTCAAAGCCTCCTTCTTCAATAGCAACAACAACATTGCATTTTGGTTGGCTTGGCTTTTTAGTTCAAGGAGCTGCATCAATGTAATTTGGTCTTTATTGTGCTTGGTCACCATTTGGCTTTGGTGCCTTCCACTCCCTAGCAAAGTGTCCCATTTGGTTACAGTTTTAAACTTCACCTTGCTTTTATACAGGCCAAATATTCCACTGGCCACACTGCTTGGTAACTTCCTTCCTCTTCTCTTGTAGAACCTCTTGGCTCTATGAGTGAGGAGAGCCATCTGTTAGACTATCTCCACATACACAAGGTCATATGGATGGACGCAATCAAAGATTTCAAGAGTGAAGAGACATGCTTGAATCGAGCATGTCTCTTGGAATGCGCTTCCTTGTATGTTGCTCTCCTTTGGTGTCTCAGGGAAGGTGATGAAAGGACCTTTTATGAGTTGTCCGGGAAGCAGATAAGATGATGCTAGGATTCTCTACTATCCCCTTAAACCTTATGAAGGGCTAAACTCTACCGATTATTGGAAGAGCTGCTTGATGGATTTTGCATGTTCCTCTACATCTAGTAGCCCCTAAGGATACTATACAGCTCTGTGAGAGTAAGGGTAGAAAGGTTTTCAGTTCTCTTAATGGCCACATAGTAGTGAGTCCATTTCTTGGGAAGAGATAACACGAACTTCCTCACAATGTTCCTATTCTCAAGTTTTACTCCAACATCCATTAGAGTATCCATAATCTCAACATAACTGAAGTATTGTTGAGTCATCGTTTCACTTGTCTTGTAGGTGAAATTCTGAAACTGCTGCTTCATGAGGTATTTCTTGTTTCCTTTGGCTTCCTCACACCCCTCATGCATAAGCTTAAATACATCCTAGAGCTGCTTAGTAGTTTGGCACTTCTTGAAGGCTCGGTAGATAGAGTTTGGAAGAGCAGTTTGGAGAGCGGTCATGGCTTTCAAATCTACATCAATTTTCTTCCAGTCTTCTTCAGAGTAGTCAGCCATTTTCTTTGGAATCATCCCACCTCTAGTTGTGGCTGAAGAGGTGCTTTGGATGTGAGGTCCTTTAACAACAGATCTCCACATCCTGCTGTCATGAGACTTGATGAACCCTTCCATACGTTGGCACAAAATATCAAAGTCATCTAAAGTGATCACTGTAGACTTTGTCATGGAACTTGTTTCCATATCCACCACTGAGATAGTTGCCATTTAAGCTGGTAAGTGTTTTGTGACACTAAAGAGATCTAAGATGGTGAGATCTTACAATCAAGAGCCTGAAATGCTCTGATACCAATTGCAGGACTGTTGAGGAGAGGTCAATACAATAGTTTCACAGTTGTTAAGAGAGTGTTAGAACACTTAATAGATCAAATAGGGAATCGGTTTATGATGAAACAAAGAACACAAGTAAAGAACAAGAATAAGAATAAGAAAATATGGTTTTCAAGAATGTTGTATATTGCTCTCAAGTCCTTGCAAAGTGTTACAAACATTATCTAAAGTTACAAGTACTTGAGATACTTTATACTACATCCTACAGCCAGCCATACTTTGAAGGCCAGGTGGAAACACTAATCTAGAAACAAGATCAATGTAGAGTCAAAAGGCAGATTGCCTTTTGACTAGTGACTATGACATGCCATAGCTCACATCCTAATATATTACAGGAATGATAAAAGTACAAGAGTTAATAGTTATAAACAAAAGACCTTAATCTACAGTTAGACAAAGGTAAGGATTTTCACTAACTCATATAAGTTGGTGAGTCTTCAGAGATGGCAGTGGAAAGTAGTTCAGCCTTTGTCAAAAGGTGATTCAAAAAAAGCATGTCTTCTTTGTTTTCAGAAGAAATCAGTCTTTGGCTTTGGAAGATTTTGTCTTTGAAGCTTTGGAAGACTTCATTTTTGGCTTCGAAAGATTTGGTCTTTGGCATTGAAGATTTGATACATAGTATAATTCATTGAGGTATATTAAATCTTCTGAAGTAACCTCCTTGTACATCATATGTGCATGCTTAGAGCTTTTTGGGTGCATCAGCCTCTATGTGTGATCCTTACAAGGCCTGATATCATGTTTGCCATATGCATATATGCAAGATATCAAGCGAACCCCAAGATGTCACACCTAGTTGATGTCAAGTGGATTCTTAGATACCTCAAAGGAGCTCCCAAACAAGGTCTTTCATATCCAAAGAATTCTGACATCAATTTGTATGCTTATACACATAGTAACTATGGTGGCTGCAACATGACTGCAAAGTCAACATCTGGTGGAATCAATTCGTTGGTGGAAGTTTAGTCTCATGGCAATGCAAGAAACAATCTTATATATTAGCATCAACTGCTGGAGCTGAGTTCATTGCTGCTGCAACCTACTGTGCTCAAGTACTTTGGGTTCAGAATCAGATGCTAGATTATGGATTTAACCTCAAGAAGACTCCTATCCACATAGAAAACAATAGTGCGATCTTCATCACAGAGAATCCACTGCAGCACTCAAAAACAAATCACATCAACATTAGGTATCATTTGAGCAGAGATAATTTTGAAAAAGGATTGATTAAACTAGTCAAAGTTAACATAAATGAATAATATACTGATGTGTTCATAAAAGCATTTGATGAACAGAGATTCAAATATCTTGTTTCAGCTATTTAGATGATTAACTTTGAGTAGATTTTCTTAGATTAATTTTAAAATTGTCTTTTTCAAATAATGTGTCTTTAGTGTAGTCTATATTATCACTCATATAAGTCCTGTGTGTCTTGGAAGGAATTTTTCAAAGTACATATATTTCTTAGAATTTTAAGAATTATGGATAGATTTTTTTGGAAGACATTAATTTGACTTTGGAAGAACATTATGTCTTCAAAACTAATAACTACTTACTAAGGGATATAGTCTCAAAAGAAATTTTAATATATCTTTCAAAGCATAAATCAGCTTCTAAGTACTTAGATGTTTTGAAGTACAATTTTCTCTCGAAAGCAATTAAGTCTCGAATGTTTTATTCTCTTCTTGAGTAAAACTTTTGAAGTGTAATATCTTTCGAAACCAAATTTGTCTCGGAAGCAAAATTACTCTAATTACATTTTCTTCCGAAGCAATTCTTCTAAAACTGAGGAATATCTTCTAAAGTCAATTTTGCTTTGGAAGCTTTCTTTAAAACTTCTGAAGGCAATCTACCTTCGGAAGATTTTCAACTTCCAAGATATCTACCTTTTTAGGCACTTTTTCAGAGGTGGAAGCAACATTTGAATTTCACATTTTATCTTTTGCTATTAGTTTGTCTCACATCCAAGCATATAAATAGCCTTTCCAATAGGTCTCACTCTCTTCTTCCTCTTCATTTACAAATCTCAAGCCTTACCTCAAACCCTTGTTCTTCTTCACATCTCTCTCATAAAAGCTTCAGAAAATAGCCAACCTTGAACCCCAAAACCTGCCAGCTTTTGTCATGCACCTTCATAGGCAAGACAATCAGCTTTTAAGTATAACTCTTCCAAACCCTCTTTAGGCTGATGCTACCAAAACTAAAGGATAACTTTGAGTCTTGATCTCCATATGTTAACAGTCCTCATCAGAATCAAAACCATTCCCTTCTTTATTAGTTGGTCAGGATTCCTCAGACTCTCAATGTGTCTTCTCATGTCATAGAGATCACGCAGAGGAAGCTGAACATGTTTTGCCAGAAGTACACATCTTGACCCCCTTCATCTCTAATGTGCAGGACCGGTTAAAGGGATGGTCAATACAATCAGTCTCACAATGAGCAGAGTGTTAGAACACTTAGCAGATCAAATAGGGAACCAGGTTTATATGAATGATACTAAGAACACAAGTAAACAATAAGACAGAACTAACAACAAGAACAGGATGAGTATAGTTTTAAAGAATGTTGTATATTGCTCTCAGGTTCTTTTACAAGTGTTACAAAGCAAAACAGAAATATAAGAAACTGAGATACTTTATACTACATCCTACAACCGGCCTTACTTTAAATTCCAACTAGAAACACTAATCTAGACAACAAGATTAATGTAAAGTCAAAAGGCAGATTGCCTTTTGACTAGTGACTATGACATGCCATAGCTCATAGCCTAATATATTACAAATAGGATAAAAGGTAAAAGTAGAAATTTACAGACTCTAAACCATAATCTACAGTTGTACAAGCATGGACCTTTTTACCAACTAATGAAAGTTGGTGAGTCTTCAGAGTTGCAACAGAAAGTGGGTCAGTTTTATACAAAAGTAGATCAGAGAATGCATGTCTTCTCTGTCTTTGGAAGAAATCATTCTTCACTTCATTGGCTTTGGAAGACTTTGTATTTGAAGCTTAGAAAGACTTCATCTTTGGCTTTGGAAGATTTGGTCTTTAGCTTCGGAAGGGTTTACACTTAGAATAATTTTCTGTGAGAAGTGTAAAACTTCCAAAGTATCTTCTACTCTGCACAAAGTGCATGCAAGCTGGAAGCTCTTTGGTTGCTTTGGTTTCTTTGGTTGCATCATCCTTTCAAGTATAACCTTACAAACTCCCCCTAGGCTGATGCTACCAAAACAGAGAAGTATACTTAGATATTGGCAGTGCTCATCAGGATCAAGACCATTCCTTTCTTTATCAACTGATCAGGATCCCTCAGACTCTCATAATACATTCTCATGTCATGGAGACATGCAAAGGAAGATCAAGCATGTCTTGCTAGAAATAGACATCTTGACCCCCTTGATCTCTCATGACATACCACCAATCTGGATTAGTAGCAAAGGTCCAGGACAGGATGGGTCTTGACTTTACAGCTTCTTCCCTTATTTTTCTCTTAGCAGCCTTTCGTTCTTTGATAACTTGTTGCTCCAACTGCTTAAGATAATCTAATTCAACATACTCATATGATAAGGGAAGAAGTGCAGATGCTGATATAGACCTGTGCCACTCAGGTAGCTAATCATGTTTTGTCTATTGGCTTCCTTGTCTACCTGAGGTTGTTTAGTTGCCACAACCTCTTTCTTAGGGATTTCCTGGACTGGGGAGAGGATAGGAACATGCTTGTAGAGCCTTTTCTGTCTCCTTTCTTCCTTGATCTTTAGGCGCAATTTTTCACCCTCTGTCTCCTTCCTCTCCTTTACAGCTCCGTGTCTGCCAGTTCATTGAGTTCCTCCAAGCGAAGAGAGATTAATTCATCTATGTTGTAGTTCCTGGTACCCAAGAAGTTTAATCTGGCTGCCCACAACTCATCATCCTAAGTATTGGCCTGGGGGCAGCCCTGATAGTAGCTTCCATTAAGCCTGGAGACCCCCTTGAACTCTATCCCTTTAGCTTCCTCTTCCTCTCTCTCCTCATCCTTAATCTCCTCAGGAGTCATTTTCCTTTTCCCTTTGTCACTCACAGGCCTTTGTGACTCAGAGTGGAGAGAGCTTTGGCCTTCATTGCTTGGTTCAAACAGTCAAGCTCTATCTAGAGAGAGGTTGTCAAGCACCTTCACCAGCTGGTGCCTCATTGAGGGTTGATGATGTTGAAGTAGTTCTTGTTACAAGGTTCACAGGGTCTATCACTAGGTCTTCAGTCAAGGTTTCCCCTTCGAAGTTAATCTTAGGGTCCACCTCAACATCCAGTTGACCAATGACATTGCCTATTAGCCTTTGTCTTTTTTTTTGCCTGAACTCTTCAACAATCATGTCTTTAATCCTCTTAGTCAGTCCTTCAGCTTGCCTGCTTTGACTACGATTAACAAGTGGCATGTGGACTAGAGGAAGACTGTCATAGTACTTTAGGGTCTAAAATTGAAAACCTCTTGCTGCCCTTGAAGTCTATGCAAAATCAGAGCTCTCCTGTCAGCATCATACCTCCACCCAAGTATTTCATTCTCAGCATCATACGGTGGGGTAGACGTAGCTCTTGGAATACCCTCTCAAACAGACTTTGAATAAGTGAGTCCATATCAATATGGACTTGAGGAGGTTACTGAGTATGGACAATTGCAAGTGAGGTTGGTGAATCCTTAATGTCCAAACTCTGTGTAGAACTCCTAGGTTCTATGATTGCTTGGACTTTCTCCCCTTTTTTGGTAGCATCACCCTCTTGCATAGTTGAGCTGGAGGTTAAGTCTGTCACATCCACAGGTTCTTATGTTCCTGGTTGAGTCCTCCTTAAAGGTCTCCCAGCTAGTTTTTTCTTGAGATTAGAAATCTCAAGTTGCTGATCATTAACCCTTCTTTGTGGGGTAGTCACGTGAGGTTCCAAGTGACTAACCTTTGAGAATAAATAGGTGCAGGTATGATTCAGCGTTTGCCCTTTAGTCTCATGTTCCCCTCATCTTCATCAGAAGAATCAGGGGGAGATGAGTGAAAGGACCTAAGTCTTCTTTGACATCACTAGCACCTTTGTTCTTGGTTGCTGGATTTCCCTGCACCATGATAGCTTCAGGTGAACTGTCAATGGGTTGGGTTTCCATGGTTGAGGTCTTAATGATGTAGTCACTTGTTAAAGTGAAAGCCTCTTCCATATGGATCTCCTGAACAGGTTCAGGGAGATCCACCTCAGTAGTAGGTGGATGATGTGGGATAGACATGGGAGAAATAGGAGTACTCATCTCTCCTTGAGCAGGAGAGGAGTAGAGAGACTCATGATACTCGCTGAATCCCATGTCTTCATCATCAAAGAATTCTAGGCTTGGAATGGGTTGGTTCAGATCAAGAGGCTTGGGATGGTAACTGTCCTCTGAAGGTGTGGGTTCAACACTAGCTGGTGCTGCTAGATTGTCACCTTGAGCAATGAGCTCTAACATTTTTGGGACAAGGGCTGTTTCTACCCTTGAGAAGCCAACAGTTGGCATTCTCATAGTCTTGAAGATATCAGGCTTCATCTGTTCTAATTTTAGAACATTACTTGTTCCCCTCAACTGTGAGCCCAGTTCACAGTTGAGAATGTGCTGGACATATCTAGGGAACATGTAATATTTTAGGCAGTCCAAGTTTGCAAGTAAATTAATATACACAAATTGTGAATACCTGAGCTTGACTCCCTGAGCCATTCCATGGACTATATAGGAAAGGTCCTCTAGAACTTGGTACCATCCTCCATGCTTGTTAGATAGACTGTGGATAACAACATGGAGGAGGTATTTCCATTGAGAGGAAACCTTCCTTTCCTGATGGTCTTGACAGAGAAATTCCCTTTATAGCCCATCTAACCAAAAGAACGATT
The DNA here is from genome assembly GCA_025506505.1 of Flaveria sonorensis. NCBI lineage: Eukaryota > Viridiplantae > Streptophyta > Magnoliopsida > Asterales > Asteraceae > Flaveria > Flaveria sonorensis. The sequence continues at coordinate 35,718,195 of CM046437.1, forward strand.
AAAAGCAGACTTAGGGAAGGACAAATCACCTTCGAAATCATTCAGCTTTAGATGTGTGTTTATGGATGCTGGAGTGATGAAGATTGTCCTCCCTGCACTGTAGCAGGCAGTGCCTTCTCCCCATCCATGGTGACCTCTTGACAAGTCCTCCAGAATTCCAAAAGTTGATCCTTATAAAGTGTAGGATCGATGGTGAGGGGAGTAAAGTAGTTTGATAGAGTTAGAAAGCGACAAACCTCTGAGAAACCAGGATCCTTCTCAGAGTTCAATGGAGCAACTTGATTATGTTGCCTGTGAAGTTGCATGGAGAAATCGGGTTGGTTTCTGCGATTAAGGTTGGCCATTTTAAGGTAGCTTGTTGTGATAACTGTTGAGAGAATATATACTAAATGGATTTGAGACAAAGTTAATGCAAAAGGATAAACTTTGAAATCCGAATGTCAGTCCCACCTTTAAAAAGTACCCAAGAGGTAGTTTTCTTGGATGTGAAAAATCTTCCGAAGGTATTTTTGTCTTTGGAAGTTTTAATAAAAGCTTTCGAAGCTAATTTGGCTTCGTAAGATATTCGTAAGATTTGTGAAAATTTTGTTTGGTTTCGGAAGAGATCAGGACTTGGAAGTTTTATTCTAAAGAGAATAAATCTTTAGAGACTTAATTGTTTTCGGAAGAAAATTGTCCTTCAAGTACTTAGAAGCATATTTAGGCTTCGGAAGATATATCAGAATTTCTTCCGAAGGTAAATGTCTTATAAGTAGTTATTTGATTTGAAGACATAATGTTCTTCCAAAGAAAACTTGATGTCTTTCGAAAGAAAATATGTTTAAAAAATTTTCAAAAATCTGAGGAATATCCTTTGAAAATTTTCATCCAAAGGAAACTAGGCTTATAAAGATGATAAAATAGACAACTTAGGACACACAGGTTTTAGAAATATAATTGATTTAAGTTTAAGAGAAATATACTCAAAGTTAATCATCCCAATAGGTGATACAAGATATTTGAATCTTTGTTCATCAAAAGCTTTAGTAAACAGATCAGCATATTGTTCATTTGTGTTAACTTTGACTAGTTTGATTAGTCCTTTTACAAAATTATCTCTAATCAAATAATACCTGATGTTGATGTGTTTTGTGCTTGAGTGCTGCACAGGATTATCTGCAATAGAGATTGCACTGTTGTTGTCCATGTGGATGGGAGTCTCTTTGAAGTTGAATCCATAGTCCAGCATATGATTCTGAATCCAAAGCACTTGAGCATAGCAGCAGCAATGTATTCAGCTTCAGCAGTTGATACAGACACACAGATTCTTTCTTGCATTGCCATGCGACTATCCTTCCACCAAGGAATGACATCCCTAGATGTAGACTTTGCAGTCATGTTGCAGCTTCCATAGTCACTATCTGTATAGGTATACATATGAAGTCAAAATTCTTGGGATACCAAATGCCAAGCTTAGTAGCACCTTTAAGATATCTAAGAATCCTCTTGACAGCAACCAAATGTGACATCTTAGGGTTGGTTTTATATCTTGCACAGATGAATATGGCAAACATGATATTAGGCCTGCTCGCTATGAGGTACATAAGAGACCTAATCATAGCCCTGTAGAGATGTTCATCCATACACTCCCCCTCAAGATCAGGTCTAAGGGAGTGGTTCTCGCTAGGGGAGTCTTTGCAACCTTACAATCAATCATCTTGAATCTTGTAAGAATGTCTTGTACATACTTTGACTGACTTATGAAGATATCATTTTCAACTTGCTTCACTTGAATTCCTAGAAAGAAATTGAGTTCCCTAATGGCACTCATTTCAAATCTATTCTTCATCAGCCTCTCAAAGTCTTTACATAGCTTTGATTAGTTGACCCGAAGATAATGTCATCTACATATACTTGAACCAGCATTAAGCCATTCCCTGTTCCTTTGATGAAAAATGTGTTGTCATTAGTACCTCTCTTGTAGTCATGTTGGACAAGATACTATGACAGTGTCTCATACCACTTCCTTTGAGCTTGATGCAGCCCATAGAGAGCTTTGTCAAGCTTGCAGACATAATCGGGATAATCTGGGTATGCAAAGCCAAGTGGTTGCTTGACATACACTTCCTTATCTATCACTCCATATAAAATGAACACTTAACATCAAGTTGGTAGACCTTGAAATCCTTGGATGCCACAAAAGCAAGGAATATCCTAAAAGCTTCAAAACTTTCCACAGGAGCAAAAACATCTGTGTAGTCAATTCCTTCTTCTTGAGTGTACCCTTGAACAACTGCTTTTCTAGTTCTTGATGACAAATCCTCTATCATCTTTCTTATTCTTGAAAACCCACTTGGCACCTATTGGTGTCTTCCCATGAGGAAGGGAGCATAGCTTCCAACCTTTCGTCTCTTGAATCAAAGCAGCTCCTGCTGCATTGCTTCAAACCAACTTCCATCTTTCAAAGCTTCATCAAATTTCTTTGGCTCAATCGAGGACAAGAAACAATAGTGCAGACAATATTTTTATCATGGGTTTGTCCTCTTGTTCTCACCCAGTCTAAAAATTTCCAATGATGATTATGGTGGGATGGGCTTTGTGGATTCTCTATTAAGGATTCTCTATTGAGGTAGCACAGCAAGTTGGTTATCTTAATTGTGACATAGTAGTGATTCCAATGTCTGGGAAGAGAAAACATGAACTTCTTCATAATGTCCTATTTCAAACTTAACTCTAACATCCATGAGAGTATCTATGAATAGTCAACCACTTCCTTTGGAATCATCCTACCTCCACAAGTGGCTGAAGAGGTGCTTGGCATATGAGGTCCTGAGACAACAGATCTCCACATCCTGCTGTATTTAGACTTGATAAACCCGTTCGTTTATTGGCACCAAGTTTCAAAATAATCATGAGTGATTAGTGGAGATTTTGTCATGGTACTAGTTTCCATGTTAGCCTTAGTGAGAGTTGCCATTTGAGTTGGTAAGTGTTTTATGAAACTGAAGGCTTTTAAGATGGTGAGATCATACAATCAATAGCCTAAAAAGCTCCGACACCAATTACAGGACCGGTGAAAGGGAGCAATGCAACTGTTTCACAATAGATGGAGAGACTAGAATAGTTAACATTTCAAATAGGGAACTGTCTAAATGAAACAAAAAACAAATCTAAAGAGCATAAGCTGATGAAAGCCAATAAACAAGCTAATTATGAACTTATGAACAAGAACATAAACAGAATGATTCCCCCAACGATCTTTTCAAATCTATTAACAAATATAACAACAGTTTGTTATAGTGTATTCAACAATCAATAATCATGGTGCGAAAACCCATGAATAAAGATATAATATCAGTGTGTGTGTGTGTGTATGATTATGTGATTGCTAGTGATTTAATGCTCAGAACAATTTCAAAATGCTTGTTTGTATTGATTGTTCAAAAAGCTTACAAAAGATTAGGGTATTATGCTATTTATAGCCTATACAGATAGCTATCTCCAATTACAAAAATACTCTTATGTAAACAAAAATTACATAAAAATCCCAAGTCTAAGTCGTCCATTATGGTTGATTGACTGTCCGCTGTGCATGATCAGTCATCCACTATGAATGTTTAATAAGATGTCTGATGTGTCTTAGACGATGTCTGCTGTGAGCACATGATGTGTGCTTGACTTGATAGTTGTCCGCTGTGGAGTGTTCATCTGTTGTGGATGAACATCCGCTGTGGACAGTTCATCAACTGTGACTAGACATCCATTGTGTATGATTTGGTCATCCTCTGTTGACACTTAGAAGATTTTCTTCATCCGCTGTAGACTCTTGTTCATCCACTGTGGAAAGTTGTTCCCCTACAAACACTTGCGAAATTCCTTTTTGCCGGAAACCTAAGAAATAAACTTAAAAAAGATTAGTGTCTGTTATGAATTTTAATGATACTAATGTGTTAGTTAATGATTCTTTTGATGTTAGAACACATTATGTTTTATTATGGCAACCATTATCCTTTAATGCACTTGTTGAGTCTAATAATACTCCCCCTAAGGATGATGTTGCCATCTTTTAATGTTTGCTTATTACTGTTGTTTTTGTTAGTAATGACGTGTGTTTGACTTATAATGTTTTATTGCATGTTTGTATGTCATGGATGATTGAATGATTGACTATTTGTTATAATTACAGGTTTGACTGCTTGGTTATATGATTGATTGCATGATTTGATGTATGATTGATTGATTACTTGTTTGTTTGATTTACAGATTACATGTATGATTGATTGATTTTGGTGTTATGCATGTTTGCATGATTGAATGATTGTATGTTATTTTGATTACACATGTGTAATCAGATTGTAATGTATGTTTTGATTTATATGTGTTTGCTTGTATAAAGAATTACTTGATGATTGTTATTGTGTATGTTTATATGCAAGATATCAATGTATGATTGATGTTCTGTTGTGTTTAATATGCTAGTTATGTTTTGTTAGATGTATATGATTGTTTATTTTCTTTGTTTGATTGTTAGAAACCTTTAGGAATAAGAAGGACCAGCTTCTTCTACACTCTTCTGAACATCAGAAGTAGCCTTCAAAGATTCTTTTACATCTTTCTTAATGGTCTGATCCTTTTCAGCTTCCTTCAATTGATTAGATAATGGTGTGATCCTTAGAGCATTTCTGCAATTAATAATGTGCTCTGCAAAATACTATACTGCACTAGTCTGATCATCATATTTGCTTTAGATTGAAAGATAACCATCTGTTCTAGGGTTGATTGGTCTAAGGTTTGCATATCAATGTTGCTGACCAATGTAGTTACAACATAATTGCCCTTCAGAACATCAAGGTTGTTGTTATCTGATATCCTCAAGTATGTTATACCTTTAATGTGTGTTAAAGGTTGCTAATTAGTATCCAATCTTTGTTTGAGTACATCATTCACATAAACAGTGCCTAATATTCTTAGCATATGTATGAAGTAACAACAATCTTCCTTAAATAGGACATCCTCTATTGCAGGGAATGTTTTGGACTTTAAAAATGAAACATATGATGGCTGAAGGAGCTTGATCTCTACTGGATCAAAAAGTCTGATATCTAAAGCTTCCTTCCCTTTAAGCTTTCTTTCAAGAACAACCTCAAAATGAGTCTTATTATAATACCATCTTATGATAGGATGGTTGTACTGATTACCATCTATCTTCTTTATAATAAGCTTCAAATCAGATGGCCTCATTGGATAACCAACTCTTTCTAATATCTATGTATCAACATGAGATGATGTTTCTTCAACAGGCTTCTTCTGTTTGCTTGCCAATTATTGTTCTGTCCTCAACTTTTCTATTTGAAGCTTGTCTTCTCTGTCTGCTTTTAACCTCAGTTCATGATGTTGTCTATTCATGTATGCTCTCATAATATGATAGAAATCTGCTCCCCTGGGATTGTTAGTGCAATTAACCATTCTTAATTGCATCAGGTCCAATCTATCTTCATAGCTCAAAGATACTAGTTGGGATATGTATGATAAGTACTAGACAAGGCCAGATACTCTCTTAATCAAAACAACATCCCAGATCTTATCATATTTCTACTACTATCTTTCTTCATTAGTTGAGGCTGTGAGAGTGATTTTGTCATATATCTTGACAAAATTTGTTTTCTCATTAATCATGTCTCTAACCTTATTTCCTTCAGACCATAGCCTATGAGGCATGAACTATCTTGGTTCTTCTAGTGGATGAAGCTTAGGTGGAGCTTTGATATGTGGATAGAGAAGAAGTAGGACCTATAGGGTACCCTTGTGTGACTCAAAAGATCTGTGGCTTCAATGCATTTGCAAGCATGTTCTTGTAGACTCTCTATCCATTTCTTTCATTTGAGATAGATTTTTGCCTGCATATGACCTATAGGGTACCCTTGTGTGACTTGACCAGCTTTTATCTTGGGAGTAGGTCATCTTCTCTATCTGAAGATCCTTTGGTAAATTCTTTTGAAGTTCTTGTTGATCTTTGATTTCCTTGTACCTTCTGTATGTTTGCTCTTTTTCATTCTTCATGACTTTTTGAAGTCTTTGAGCAAGTCTTTAACCTATAAAGATTATGGTGCATAAATAAGTCATAAGGAAATCCTCTTGCTGCGAGTTCTATACCCAAAAGGTTTTCAGGATCATCAGGCAACAAATTCTGAATGTTCTACATATCCTCATCATCATCCCTTTCTTCATCTTCTTCATTAGATCACTAAGAACCATAATGGGATCTTGTTGCTGGTCTTTTTTTGATCTATCTCACCTTCTTCAAGAATAGCAACCTTAGATGTTTTCCATTGACATCATCTTCATTAATAGATTCAGCTTTTACTTTGAGAAGCTTGAGAGGTGGTGATTCAGGTTCATCAATCTCTTGAACCTTTGTTTTCCTTTTTCTCAAAGTGGGTAAGTAAAGTCTTTTTCTCTTTCTCTTATAGGTTTTCAGAGGAGGTTGTGAGGATGATGCCTGATCTTTGGATGATTCAGTTTGCACCTTCAATGATTGTTCAAACTGTCTAATTAACTCCTTTTGTTTCTCAGAGAGTGATTCACAGGAATAATGTCTGTTTGAGCTAATTGGGCGTCTGGTGTATGAAAATGCTATTTGAGGATGGGTGAATAGTGTATGTTCTCAAATGGATTTGCCTCACCAAACACCTGGTCCAGTGAGTATCACTCCTTAGGAATAATAAGTGCTAGTTCAAATTCCATTATGTTTGTTTCTTCAACAGGAGAGATGGTTTGTTTACCAACTTCAACACTCAGGTCTTGCTCTAGACCTTCTTATGTTCTTCCTCATTCAGTAGATTGTCTTTGTGTTCAATTCTCTATTCAACCTTTTAATCTCTTCAGATTAAGCATAAATCATCTTTTTCAGCTCATCTATTTTAGAATCTTTTCCCTCCGTTTGTTCTGTCAAGTAGGCAATATCTAGTCTTGCACTACTAAGGTCTTGGTCTTTCATCTTTACCTCTGCCATTGATTGTTCAAGTTGTTGTTCCAGAAACTAAACAATCAACTTCTGAGCTGTTTGATCAGCTATGAGCTTCTCTATCTCTTCATCTTTGCTCTTGATCTTATTTTTAACCTTTTAGCTCTGTTATTGACTTCTCAATCAGCTTGTATATACTCGTGAATAAAAACACTTTTGAGTATTCAATCCCTTCCTCAGTAGGAATCTCACTACCCTGTTCTTCTCCTTCAACAGGTTCAGCTACAGTGCTTTGTTATACTTGTTCATGTACTTGAGCTGATGAAGTACTAACTTCTTCTTGATGGCTTGATTGTTCTGCTAATGATGTATCAATGTCTCTCAAAAGAGAAGATAATGTTTGTTGATCAGACAAGAGTGGACTTTGAGGTGAAGAAAGGGAATTGATGTTCAAAATGTATCTGTTCTTATTCTTGAACATCTTCCTGAACTTGCTCTTGATCATATGACTTGTTTTTGAATAGGAGCAGCTTATTCTTCTTCTTGTATGAAAGGAGTAGGTTGGATGATTGGTTGTTGGTGAATGGCATTTTGGAACGTCATATGAGGTTCACCTTGTCCTGGAATCCTCATAAAAATGTCTGGTACAGGAAAATCATGATCAATCATATGAGGAGGTACTAGCACTTCAGCTCCTTGGTATAAACTTGACTTTATTCTTATGAATACATGTTCATCTGGAACTTGTTCATCACCTCAGTTAAGTTGTAGATTCTCCATTTAACACTTGTGCAGTAAAGTTAAAGGGCCTTCTAGCTATGATGCTTGCAATGGCTGAAGAGCTCCTTAAAGAAGTGGCATCCCAGCCAGTCTTCCTATTTGTCATGGTCTTCTGATATGTGTGCATAAGGAATCAAAATTGGGCACACATAAAAGACTTCTTGATCTGCTTTCTGTCTATGGTACCAGTGTAGCCTATCTGCCTGAAAACATGAAGAACATAGTTCTCATTCCACTGGACCTTTAGCATCTTCATCACCAAGCTGTAATACTCTCCTGATTACTTCTTCAGAGATAGTAATCTAATGATCATGAACAGTGATACACAACTTGTTGATCATTCATTTGCTCCAAATGAGAATGAGTCCAGAATTGGACTATGTGATCCTCATAGATATCTGGTCTTGCTGTCATAGCATGAAGAAGTCTAGTCTGTCTGATAGCTTGTATGATATCTCTGTAGTTCTCAGCCTTTGGTGAATCAGAGTTGAGGAAAGCACAAAGATTATGATCTCTGACAAACACTAGGTTTGCCATATCTACAATGAAAATGATTGATGTTAGTATCTTGTATGTTAATTATGTATGATGATGAGTATGTTGAAATGTGATCAAGTGTTCACTGAGTTGATGTGATAGTTTTGAAATGATGTCATATGTATGCTTAATACTTGATACTTGTTTAAAGTGTATGTTTGATTGGTATTAACAACTAAATCAGTTTGACTTATCCAAAGTCAACTGCTTGGTTAATTTTGGTCATGAAAATCTTGTTTGATTCAATTTTTTTATCCAAATTGTTTGGATTATGTTTGACTCACAAATAGTGAGTTGTTTTGTTCAAATCATACAATGATTATGTCTCATAACAACTTGTTTATGAATTTCAATTTGACTTTTAAAGTCAAAATAGGCCATTTAATGCATATTGATTGAATATGCATTAATGTGTTGTGTGATCAATGCCATGCCAAATTAACTGAAGTTACATGTTAGTTACTAACTTTTGAACATGTTTACCAAGTTATAACATATTTCAAGTCATTTTAAAATTTTCTAAAGATCAAACTTCAGTTTTTTGTATGATTTTGGCAAGAACATCATGACTATTTATGAACCCGATGAACACTTAATAAAATTGAATCAATCATTACACATTGGACTAAGGTCATCTAATATATATTTAGTGTTTAATTTTATTTAAAACATTAAAAGATTCATGTTTTGATTTCGGTTCAATGTTCGACTTAGGTCTAGCAATGTTCGAATCAAAATCATTAAACAAGATGTTTAATGAATGTTTGATGATTGGAATCATGTTGTTATACCTATTAGATCATAAATGAAAGAGAAATCAAATAGAATTTAGGTTTGGATGATCAGGGGTTTAAGGGTTTTATCGCATTGTTTTGTAACGTTTTAGAATTTGATTTTTATCTCTCACACTCGTGATGAATGAAAATTGACAGGTGTTGACGCATATATACAACGGACAAAATGACTGTCCGCTGTGGATACAGTGTATGTGTATGTTGTGAACAGTTTAACTTAAAATTAATTTTAAGTCATTCGTTGTGAAATACACATGCGCTGTGTGAACAGTGCGTCCGCTATACAATTTTAAACTTGTACGCTTGTACCCCTTGGATGTTGTACTGTGTTCACAACGGATGGTCATTTGGTCATATGTTGTGCGCACGTGGTGAAATTTGAAATTCACAACTGATGACTAAGAAGTCATACGTTGTGATTGATCACTATTTTCCAATGCGAATGAACCTGATTCATGCGTTGTGGAACCCTGGTTTTGTTTGTTTGTGTGAACACACAGCGATGAGCCTTTGTTCATGCGTTGTGTAGAATTGATTGTTTGTTTTGTTGTACATAGCGGATGAGCATTTGTTCATGCGCTATGTACACTTTTGTTTGTTCAAGAGATATTCACACCAGATGACTTATTGTCATGCGCTGTGAACACTTGATGATGATGTGCAGCTTATGTTTTACCTGTGTACATACGCTGTGTACACTTGTACTGATTCAACAACGGATTAATTAAGTTAGTCATGCGCTGTGTAAACTAACAATGCATTCACAGCGGATGCCTAACCAACATCATGCGCTGTGAACACATGTATGTTTATTAGTGCATAGCGGATGTAGGTTTTATTGTCCACTATATACACTTGGTGTATTTGCCTATTTTGATGGTTCTATCGCTACAGCGGATGAATGTTTGTGTGTCCGCTGTGTCCACAGTTGTCAAAAATTTTAAATTTTTATTTGTTTTGAAACTTTTGCTCATAAGTTATGTAACTTAATACATACGCTATAGAGACTTAGAAAATTTTCTTTTTTGCTTGAAATAATTTTGAAATGTTTCAAAATTTTGATGTTTGTTAAAATTATAAATTTTAACATGATCAATATATGGATGTTAAAATAGCGTTCACAAGCACATTATGCATATGTATATGTGTCAAACTGCTGTGTTTAAGTGCTGCTTGACTTTGCTTTATTTAAAACTAAAAATTTAAAATTTTCAAATTTTAAAATTGTATGATTATGCACATATTCTGCTACGTTTGATATTTCCATGTTCATTTTCTCCTACTATATTTTTGCATATTTATAAAACCTTTTATAAAATGACAAAAATTTGAATTTGTTTTAATGGAAATATCAAAGTCCAATTTGATTGTTTTCATGATAAAATTTTAGAAAGATAGCACTTTGTCTAACTAATAAATGATTGATTTTCATGTTTGAACATGAATCATTTGCACATAATATGAGATCATACAAGTCTTAAATTCTTACTGATTGTTTAGATGATTTTGAGAATATACATAGACTAATACAATGTTGATTGCAGATATTATGACTACTTAAACTTAGCATGGTATTAAGATTGATTTAAATAGTGAGTGATTATCATGTTTTATTGTATTAACTGATTTATGTACCCCACATCTGATTGTATGTTAGGATCAATCCTCCTCAAGATATGCTAGAAATAACTTTCAATACTTATGACCTAGCTACTTAGGAGTATAAATGCTCAATTTAATCCATGTTGTTTGATCCTCATGGGGATTCTTTTTCACTTCACTTTGGAAGTTGATCCTCTTTGGGATTCTTTTGATTCATTCGCAAGGAATGTAGTCTAAAAGACTTTATTGATTGTTCATCCAGATGGATGTGTTCCTCATTGGGAATCTTTTTGGATCATGATGTAGGTCATTCAGGTCTATGCTTAGCACAAAAGAATGCCTTAGTGTACCCTAAGTCTATAATAATCATAACAGAGGAGACACTGTATGATTGAGCAATTTATAAACTGTTTCACTTGGTGTATAGTAGTTAATTTACAAGCAACTTATATTGGATAGACCAATACTCACCATAAACTAAGATGTGTGTTGCTGACCACACAATCATGAGAATTTAGTTCTTTACTATTGTATGTGATGTTAGGTGTCCCATGCTGAGCCTATCCACATATCAAACAAAGTATTATCAGACTTTATTAGTGGAAAATGACTCAAGTGAAGAAATAATCTAGTGTACTATCATTTCTCATGAGTGGTCATATGTGATTCAATTGTTTGTTAATTGAAAACATGTATGTTTGTTTGATGTCAGGATTTTGAAAGCTGTTTGTTTGATGTTAAACTTAGACTTTGACAAAATCAAGCTTGTTTGATATTAACCTTTTGAAAACATTACTTGTTTGGTTCATAGTTGATCATACCAAGTGACTGAACTAGAAAATCAAATTTTGTTGAATCAAATGGTTTGGTAAACAAGTCACTAATTGATTGTCTGTATGGACTTTGATCAACTTTATCAGACCTTTTTTGAGCAATCTCTCAGAAAGTGATATCTGATATCTATGTGTTTTTTTTTGAATGTTGAACTGGATTGTTTGTGATAAACATGGCAGCAGAATTATGAATGTGTATTGGTGTTTAAAGAAAATTACAGCCATAATCAAGCATTTGGTTTTTAATCCAAAGCACTTAAGAACAGCATGCAGAAGTAGCTATGTATTCTGCTTCAGCTGTTGACACAGAGACATTGATTGTTTCTTGCCCTGCCAGGTGATCAATCTTTGTTGGACCCTGAAAGGATCATACATGCCAATTCAAGAGGTGGTTGAAGGTTGTTCTGGTTGGAAATCCCCACAAGTCCAAGAAGTAATGCGGGTGAAGCAAATAGGAGAAAAAGAAGACAAGTGTTGGCTATCCACATTTTAAATGCGGAAGAGCAAAGAACAAACCGGTCAAGTATTTGTTCATCCGCATTTACTAATGCGGATAGGCAGAACAAATACGGCTAAGTATTTGTTCATTCGCATTTACTATTACAGATGTCCAGAAGCAAATGCGCTTAAGTATTTGTTCATCCGCATTAATCAATGCTAATGACATACTTAATGTGGAAGCCCAAAAGAAGAAATACTGATGAAGACAAACATATCCGCATTAGTTAATGCGGATGAACATTTACAAATGCTGATTATCTTTTGTACATAGACTAGTATTTTGATGTATAGTTGTCAGGTAGTTTAGTCATTTTGTACAGTCATTGTATCAGCCTATAAATAGAATAGTATACACTAAATGAAATATGATGATGTTTCTGTTTTATGCTGCAAACCCTAGCACACTTTGTATCTTATTACCAACATCAATATACAAAGCGTTTATTAATATTTTCAGCATTTAGTGTTCTTTGATTCTGTATTTCCGCTACATTATCATTGACTCAATCAGCATATTCGATCCTAATTGAGTCACATCAACTCAGATTCATATCTCGGACCTGGTCAATCGGTATTAGAGCCTCGGCTCCTGAATTCGTCTCAAAATCAGCACAGATCTTGAACGAAAATCGATTGAACTATTGATTGAGTTGATTATTAGCATGTTTCAGACCTCTAATAAACATTAATACTAAAATACTGGGAGCTTCATCAACCGTCAGTAATCATCTGATCAACAAACTCAAGAACACTGTTCGATTGTTGATTCTCAACAAAAATTAGACAAAAACCACTCATAATCAAAAATATTAACCTAAAATCAAATTAAAATTGACTCAACAGTGAACTGTTCATCAATTCGACTATTCTGCTACTACTGTTCACCGAAACCATACAAGAAAATCCTGACATTGGACTGTTTGAACATTCTGGACATAAAATCAACTTAATCAATATTCAAACCATCTAAGAAAAAAAGTTTATCATAATGGATTCTGCTAATTTTTCTGAACTTGGTCATGCATCTAAACCTCCAATGCTTAAACACAAGTCTGAGTTTTAGCAGTGGAAAACAAGGTTTAGAAATTACATTACATGTGTCGATCCCGACTACTGGATATCAATCTGCAAAGGACCCTACATTCCTGTTTCTCTTAATCTTGATCAAGCTGCTCAGCAAAAAGTGTCAGAGTTCCCATTAAGGATCCTAATCTAAATCTTAATAATGAGGAATACAAGAAAATCAAGATAGATCTCAAAGCCTACTCCATTCTTACTCAGGCTTTGAAAATGGATGTCCTCAAAAGACTAGAAAAGTATGGAACAGCCAAAGATGTTTGGGATGCACTGGAAATTATGTGTGAAGGAAGCAGTGAGGTGACAGAAATAAACAAAGACAAACTGGTGAACAAATATGAAACATTTCATCATACAAAGGGTGAATCAATCTCCAAGAAGCCACATCGATTTATATAGTTAGTGAATGATTTGGAAATAATGGGAGTTACATACAAAGAAAAGGAAATGAATAAGAAGATGCTGCACAGTCTACCTGAAAGCTGGAAGTAAAATGTCACAATGCTGAAGAACATTCTTGATTTGGAGAGCACCAGCTTAGACATCATGATTTCTAAGGTTGAAGCTCTTGTTTTAGATGAGAGAAGCAAAAATCTCAGTGGACCTCAAGTCATTGAGGCATACAAGTTTCTATCAGAAACTCATTCTTTTGAAAATGCATTTGTGACAGAGGAAGATGATTTTCTATCCTCCAGAGATCAAGCAAGAACAACTGGATTCATTGCTGCTTCATAAGAAAACAAGCCATCATCTTCAACTCCATCTAGAGCAACACCCACATGCATGCCCAGTGATCAAAGATCTGAAGAGCAAAAGGCAACTTACAATGCCTTTATTGCTAGTTTTGAGGCATATCTGGGAGGAAGACTTACTTTAGCACATCTGATTCAGGAAGATCTGGAAGAAATGGATCAAGATGATGTTGAAGAAATGGACTTGTAATGGCAAATGGCCATGATTGCAATGAGAGACAAGAAATTCTTCTAAAAAGGGAAGAAGCTGAGTTTGAATGAGAACACAAAACCTGGATATGACAAATCCAACGTAAAGTTCTTTAATTGTGGTGTGACTGGCGATTTCTCTAGGGAATGCAATGCTCCCAGAAGATGTAGCAACAATTACCAAAGAACTTCACATGGTCAGCCATCATCTCAATCCAATTCATGATTTCAATCAAGCAATCCCCATCAGTACTAACATCAAAATCCGCATCAACAAACTTATCACAATCACCCATAACTTACACATCAAGCTCAGGGAAGCAACCAACAAACCTCTAATGTACTTGTCATCAGACAAGATGAAGTCTATGACTGGATCCTAGATGTAGAGGAAGTCAAGCCTCACTTCCAAAATCATGCTCTCATGGCTCACATTGATGATGGTCCAACTCCAATGCCATCTGAGGTAAAATCCAATCTCTATAGTGACAACTGTATTCAAGAAGTACAGGGATATAGAGAACATAATCACAAGTTGGCTCTTAAAATCAATGAAAAGGTCAAATCTGAAATGTTGAAACATGAGATGAAAAGTTTTGAAATTAAAATCAAATCACTTCTTTCAGATATTGAAAAACTCCATGGTGAAAAGTACACTCTAGCAGCTGAGAATGAGAAGTTAACTGAATTGTTAACTAAAACCAAAGCTGAGCAATCAGCTACAAAAGTGAAACTTGAAAAGTTTCAATTCTATTCTGCTAAGCTACAAGAGTTACTTGACTCACAGAAAGAGCCAAAGGATATGACTGGGACAGGATACAGTTCTTGTCCACCTCCATACAATGACAACTATACGGTTATACCTGAGGCACTCACTCATTTTGATTCAACTGAACTTACAGTTATTGAAACTAAAACAATTGTTTCTCAAATAACCAATCCTCAAAACAAACCAAGTGTGTATATTGAAACCAATGAGGATAAAATCAAGTTGGGTCACCCAATCAATATCAAAGAGTGGTCATATAAACCTGTAGTTGTCAAGAAACCAACGGACCAGTCAAAGCCATTATGCCATTTATGAAATTCATCCCTGAAAATCTCAAGGTGGTGAAGAATGCTGAAGTATCAGTGAAATCCTCTGCTGAAAGCACATCTGATAGTAAGATTAAATCTTCTAAAAATTCAAGCAAATCAGAAAGGGTTTCACTAAAATCCAAAAGCAACTCAATAGAATCTCCATCATCCAAAGGAAAACCTCCCATGGTTCAAAAATCAAAAGTAAAAACTAAACAAATCTTATCAACAAAGTCAAAACAGGGGTTCTGTTTTGACATTTTCAATAAAAAGGATGTAGACCAGTTTGAAAACGAGTTAAGCAAGGGAGAAAGGAAGCAAAAGCAGTCTTAAAAGACCAAGCAAAGTAGAATAGTGTAACAATCTATAGAAACTAAGAAGGCTAAATTTGCTTCTTCATTGAACACAAAATCTAAGGCTAATCTAAAATCTGTTAAATCAAATAAAGCCTCAACATCAAAATCAAAAGATAAACAATTGTACTGTGATATTAGTAATATGTCTAATCACATCAAAGATAAGTGTTATTTTAATCAGTATTGCTGCATCTGTTACATGAACAATCATTCTACTAAAAACTGCTATTTCAACAAGTATTGTTCTGTATGTGATATGAGAAATCACAATACATCTGATTGTTTCTTTAAACAGAAAGGCTTGAGAATCTCACAAAACAAGCCTATTTCACCAATTTCAACTGACAAGGTCAAACACAGAAGTCTATCACATATTAAACAAACACGGGTTTCAAATTCTAATAATGACTTTTATGATCAATGGTAGTCAAAGAGTGTCAAAAGAAATTTCAATCATAATATGAAACAATCACTTGGTTCTCACCTAAAAATTAAAACAAAAGTGATTTCTGAAAATCAAAAACGTGCCCAATTCTGCATAGAAACCGGGATGAAAGAATTGACTACTCTTCAGACAACTCTGTTGAAATTGATGAAATAAAAACAAAAAGGACTCCAAAGAAATTCTTCAAAACATCAACCTCTAAATCATAACTTAGAGGCAAGTATCAAAAGGTTACAGTAATGGATAGAAACGGGCAACCCAAGACCATCATGGCTTTGGTTCCACATTCTAAATAGTTCTTTTATGCTTGCAGGGTCATCTATACAGGTCCAACAGCTTATGGTATGTGGATAGTGGATGCTCCCGACACATGACTGGAGATAGTTCCCTCCTTCATGACTTCAAGCATATACAAGGAACTACTATAGTGTTTGGTGGAAACTCACAAGGTGGCAAAATTACTGCTGAATGCTCTGTAGCAAATGGACTACTGAGCTTTGACAAAGTGAACTACTGCGAGCAACTGAATTTCAATCTCCTCAGCGTGTCTCAGATCTACGACAAGAAATATTCCACTCATTTCATAAACACTCACTACTACATTTTGAAACCAGGATATCAAATTCCTAAAGAACGAGTTGTCTTGAAGACTTCGATAAAGAATAATACCTATGTCTTGAACCTTAATTCTGCTCAACTAATAGAAGAAACATGTCTTTTGTCTAAAGCATCATTTGATGTGTCACAACTTAGGCATAGACATTTGGGACACACAAATTTCAAAAACAAGAATAGATTGGTAAAAGGAAATCATGTAATTGGTTTACGTCAAATGGAATTTCATTTTATTAACCAATGTTCTGCATATCTAAAAGGAAAACAACTTAAATCTTCCCATAAGCCAAAGCTTCTGAACATAATCAATACTCCATTAGAGTTACTTTATATGGATCTCTTTGGACTAACTCATGTCATGAGTACTGGAAAGAAAAAGTATTGTTTGGTGATCATTGATTACTTCTCACCATTCACATGGGTCTTCTTCCTACTTCATAAAAACGAAGCATCACAAATAATATAAGATTTTATCACAAAAATTGAAAATCAACTTGATCAAAAGGTAAAATCAATCAGAAGTGATAATGGGATAGAGTTTAAAAATAAAAATCTAAGTTCATTTTACACACAAAAAGGCATTGGTCATCAATTCAGTGCAGCCAGAACTCCTCAACGAAATGGGGTAGCTGAAAGAAGAAACAGAACACTGATTGAAGCAGCAAGAACAATACTAGCAGATGCTAAGCTACCAATTACCTTTTGGGCTGAAGTAGTCAACACATCGTGTTTTGTGTATAATTGAACTTTGATTGTTAAAGAAAACAATATAACACCTTATGAACTTCTTTTTCATAGAAAACCATTCATTGGATTTTTCAAGTAATTTGGTTGTCTTGTCTCAATATTAAACACCGGAGATCATTTAGGAAAGTTTCCTCCTAAGTCTGATGAGGGATTCTTTATAGGTTATTCCTCTGTCTCAAAGGCTTTTAGAGTGTTTAACCCTAGATAAAACATTATTGATGAATCAACAAATGTGCAATTCAATAAGCACTCCTTTCCTAAGTCAATTAATGGTCCCGATTGGTTGTTTGATATTAACTCTTTTAGAATATCATTGGATTAGTTTCACTTGTCAAATGCAGGTAATCTACAATCAGATGTATCTTCTGGAATAGTATAGAGAAGGGATGACTTTCTAATGATTCCTCCATCTTTTGCAAATCATCCTGATGAAGAAGTTCCATTGCAAGCTGATCTGGTTAGACAAGAAATACAAAATTAGAGTGTCTCAACTGAGGCTGGTCCTAGTACACTGCCTACTCCTTCAGCAGAACCATCTTCTGAAGATAGAAATTCAGAACGAGCTACTGTGCCAGTTGAAACTGAAGTGAATGCTAATGATGAAAGTCTTCAAAGTGTTGTTGACGCTGAAGCTGAAGCTTGTGAAGCGTTTGATTACTTTCACAATTCTCCTACATCATAACCTGAAGGTGCCTCTCACCAAGATGATCTTAATGTCTCCAATCCTCATGTATCAATTGCTGGTGACTTAATTCCAACCACTAGGATACATAAGAATCATCCAGTGTCAAGCATCATTGGTTAATTAGATGAGCAGGTGACAAAAAGCAAGTCAAGTATTGCAAACATCTGTTTGTTTTCTTTCTTTCTATGTGAAACAGTACCCAAGAATATAAAAGAGGCTCTTCAAGACAACAGCTGGATCGAGGCAATGCTAGAAGAATTACTCCAGTTCAAGAAACAAGAAGTATGGCAGCTGGTAGACCTTCTCGAAGGACAATACCCTATCGGTACCAGATGGTTATACAGAAACATGACTGATGACAGGGGCATTGTTATCAGAAACAAGGAAAGATTGGTTACACAAGGATACACCCAAGAAGAAGGAATAGACTATGATGAGGTGTTTGCACATATTGCCAGATTAGAAGCCATAAGACTTTTTCTTGCATGCGTTGTATCTATGAAACTCACTGTGTATCAAATGGATGTAAACTATGTATTTCTTTATGGAAAAATCTCTGAAGAAGTCTGTGAGTCAACTACCAGGCTTTGAGGACCCAGATTTCCCTCACGGGGTGTACAAGCTTGAGAAAGCTTTGTATGGCCTACATCAAGCCTCATGAAAGTGGTACGAGATTCTATCATCTTTCCTTCTTGCACACAGTTATGAAAGAATAAAGATTGATCAGACTTTGTTTAGAAAAAAAAAGAACATGAAATGTTGCTAGTCTAGATCTATGTGAATGATATCATTTTTGGATCAACAAACAAGCAACTTTGTAAGGATTTTGAAGACCTTATGCACTCTAAGTTCCAGATGAGTGCAATGGGAGAGCTTACATTCTTCTTTGGATTGCAAGTACAGCAGACAGCAGATGGAATCTTCATTAATCAATCAAAACGCGTGGAATCCATGTTGAAGAAATTTCATTTTGCAAATGGTCAGTCTATCAGAACTCCTGTGGATAAAAAAATGAAGATTGATCCAGACTCGGATGGAAAATCAGTGGATCAAACTCACTATCGATCAATGATAGGGTCACTCATATATCTAACAACAAGCAGACCTAACATAATGTTCGGTTTATGTGTTTATGCTAGATATCAAGCAGATCCCAAGGAATCACATGTAAATATTGTAAAGAGGATATTTAGATATCTCAAGGGCAAGCCTGCACTTGGATTATGGTACCCAAAGGAGGGAGATTTCAATCTCTTTGCATACACAGACTGTTAGACCCTAAAAGGATCATACTTGCTAACTTAAGAGGTGGTTGGAGGTTGTTCTAATTGGAAAACATCACCACAGAAGACTTATTTACAGAAGAACAAAAGACAAGAAAAATCTAAGTGTGAAGTACCCGCATTTGTTAATGCGGATGACTTGTGAACAAATGCTAACAAGTGTTTGTTCACCCGCATTAACAAATGCGGATGAAGACAGAAGAAATGCTGATGACTTGTTCTCCCGCATTAGTCCATGCGGATGAATAAAAGGAAATGCTGAACAAGACTTGTTCACCACATTAGTTTATGAGGATGAATAAATGATGAAATGCTGACAAGACTTGTTCACCCGCATGAACTAATGCGGATGAACTAAGTTAATGCTGATTACAAGACCACAAATACTAATGAAGACATGTTCATCCGCATGAACTATTGCGGATGAACAACTTACAAATGTTTATATTTATTTTTTACTTAGACTAGATTCTAATGTATAAGTCAGGGGTAGTTTAGTCTTTTGTAAAGGCAATGTGTATGCCTATAAATAGGGTTTCCTACCCTAACTTTGTAAGGTTTTTGACTTCAACAGTTATAACATTATTATTATACATCTGTGACTTCTGTGTTCCTGTGTGTTATTTACACAGACATTTATTTCAGTTTCAACTGTTCTGTAATATAGTAATTCCGCGACTATATTACTGACTTAGTCTACATATTCGATCCTTGGTTGAGTCACATCAACCGAGAATATCATTCTCAAACCCAGTCAATTGGTATCAGAGCTGTTCGTTGCTGGGTTCATGTATGTTTTAGATCTGTTTTCATCTTTAAAGATGTTTACAACAAAGAAGAAAATCAGAAAAATAAAGAACAAGCATCTGTTCATCTTCATCATCATCAGTTCTTCAGCAAAATCAACAAAATCAAGAAATCTGTTCTTATTTGGTTCGAATTGAAAATGATAAAACATTCAACAACTGATCATGGGCTCGAGCAGAATACCTTTGGTTTCCTCTTTAAAAATAAAAGTAGATCGATGCTATTGCCAATGTGTAAACCGAGCCAATTACATGTAATTCAAGCGGATTACATGATTTCAAGAAAACCGCATGATTTCGAGCAAATTACGTGAACTCGAACAGATTACAGCAGAAGACAAACCACAGAATTGTTCTGCCAAGTAAAGAAATGCACATGACAGGCAAGGCATCCGCATTAGTTCATGGAAATGTGGCTGTGTATTCAAGAAATACGGACAACACACAAAATGCGGATGTTGATTAAACAAATGCTGATGTAGAACATACCAATGCGGGTGAGTTCCAAAAAACAAAGAAATGCGGCTTATGTATGAGAAAATGCGGCTCTACTAATGCAGATTAAGTTATACATCCGCATTTCTTTGACACAAATACGGATGTATAACTTCAAATGCTCATTCGTTTAAACAAATGCGGATGTTACAAGAAACAAATGTGGATGTGAAGATGTAAAACTAATGCAGCTGTTTGATTCAACAAATGCAAATGGTACAAGAACAAATATGGTTGTTGCACATCTAATGCGGATGTGTAACTCAACTAATGCTAATGAGGATTCTCAAATGCGGTTGGGTAAACATCTAATGCGGATGTTATATCCAAATTTCAGCCTTTGTTTTAAACCAATGCTGATGCTAACAACAAAATGCACATCCATCAACATCAACAACAATATCAACAACATCAACATCAACATCAACAACAACATCAACATTAACAACAACATCAACAACAACATCATCAACAACAATAATATCAATGAACAGATGATGAATAGTTGACAATAACAAACAAGAAATACAAGAAAGATGATGAACAAATGCCTACAACAAAGAAGAAAACAAGAAACATGATGAATACGGATGATTGCTACTAACATGCACATCCATTTTAACATTCAACAGAAATGAAGAAATCAACCTTGGTCACATAATCACTGATCCAATCAAGGAGTTATACAACTGTAAGAAACTCTTTCTGAAGTACTTAGAACCATCCATTATCAAGTTAATTCAGAAATTCAAAGAGTTGAAGTGTCTTCAAGACTGACCTATGTTCCTGATGCTGTTTATTGAAGTTCAAAGCCTCATCATATGCCTAATACATTCTAATCCTTTTAGTGTGATATGAACAAACAGTAATCCAAAAGTGATACACCTCATATCCAATACATTAAGTATTCTTAAAGAGATTATATCCTTTATCAGAAATACATTAGGAGAAGCTTAATCTGAGGGGGAGAACTATAGTGAACTGTGTCAGAACATCAGTTGATCAAGAAGACATGTGACAGAGAAGATCTTCAAGTCAAAGTTTGGCAAGCATCAGTTTAGGAGGAGTATTGTTGGGTTCAACAATTGATAAACTGAAGCTTTCCAAACCATAATCAAAGCCAACTGAAGATCTCATTGTACAAGTTCAGAGACCAAGTTGATAAACAGAACAAAACAAACACAAGACAAAGTCAACAAGATAAAGTCAACATCAAGACCACAAGAAAAGTCAAAATTAGGTCATGATGTAAAAACATTATAAATAGAACCACTAGTGCTACTTTGTAAAGTGTGGTTTTTGCAAAGTGTGTGAGTGGTTGGTAGTTCTTAAGTGTGTGTTTTTCATGGTGTGAATCACCACCCAAGGAGAAATTCTCTCCTTTGGGTGGGTTTGATGTTCATCCATCTTTGTATATGTTTCTTCATTGTAATTTGTTATTCAACATCAATGAAATCATACAATTATACATTACACACACGTCCTTGTTCTTCGATTCACACACTTCCACCCATCTTTAATTTTGAATTCTCAGATCTGAAAATGATGAATCCTAAGATACAGGCTCAACAAATATGAAATATTGATTCAGTAGAATGGTATCAAAGCATATTCCCATTGAGGATCCCAGTTTAAATCTTGATGAAGAAGAATATAAGAAAATCAAGATTGATCTTAGAGCTTATTCTGTCCTTACACAAGCACTGAAAATGGATGTTCTGAAAAGATTAGAAAAATATGGAACTGCTAAGGGGGTTTGGGATGCTCTACAGATCATGTGTGAAGGAAGTAGTGAGGTGACTGAAATTAACAAGGATAAGCTAATAAACCAATATGAAACTTTTCATCACACTAAAGGAGAGTCAATTTCAAGACAACTTCATAGATTTGTTCAACTTGTAAATGATCTTGAAATCATGGGGGTCAATTACAAAGATAAGGAAATGAACAAGAAAATGCTGCACAGTTTACCAGAAAGCTAGAAACAAAATGTCACTATGTTAAAGAATACCCTTGATTTGGAGAGTACAAGCTTGGATATCATGATTGCAAAAATTGAGGCTCTGGAGCTGGATGAAAGGAGTAGAAATCTCAGTGGACCACAAGTCATTGAGGCTTACAAGTTTCCATCTGAAACTCATTCTGTTGAGAATGCATTTGTGATTAAAGAAGATGACTTTCTTTCATCTGGTGACCGGTCAAAGACAATTGTATTCTGTGCTGCTCAACAACATAAACCCTCATCTTCTACTCAGCCCACAGCAACACCCTGCAGTATACCCAATGATCATAGATCTGAAGAACAGAATGCTACTTACAATGCCTTTGTTGCTAGCTTTGAAGCCTATCTTGGGGGGAGACTCACATCAGCACACTTGATTCAAGAGGATCTGGAAGAGATGGATCCTGATGATGTTGAAGAAATGGATTTACAATGGCAGATGGCCATGATTGCCATGAGAGCAAAGAAGTTCTTTCGTAAAGGTAAGAAAATGAGTCTTGATGAGAATACCAAGCTGGGGTATGACAAATCCAAGGTTAAGTGCTTTAACTAAGGAATGATTGGTCATTTCTCTCGGGAATGTAATTCTCCTAGGAGCAGCAATACTAACTTTCAATGACCCACACATGGCTAGCATTCATCTTAACACAATACCAACTTTCAATCAAGTAACTCTCATCTACACCAGCACCAGAATCAGCAACAGCCAATTCAACAAAGACAACCTCTACTGACTCATCAATCTCAAGGAAATAATCAACAAACATCCAATGCACTTGTCATCAGACAAGATGGAGTTTGTTATTGGAGCTTGTATGCTGAGGAAGTCCAACCACAGTTTTAGAATCATACACTTATGGCACATATCAAAGATGGACCAACTCCAATGCCATCTGAGGTAAAATCTAATTTATGTTCTGAAAAATGTGTTCTAGAAGTACAGGGGTACAGGGAACACAATCACAAATTGGCTAATAAAATAACAGAAGAAAAGGTGAAATCGGAGATGTTAAAACAAGAAATTAGAATTTATGAATTTAAATTCAAATCTCTGTTATCTGACATGGAAACACTCCATGGTGAAAACTACACACTTGTGGCTGAAAATGAGAGGTTAACTGAATTGTTGACCAAATCAAAAGCTGAGCAATCAGCTACTGAAGTGAAACTTGAAAAGTTTCAGCTCTCATCTGGCAATCTAAAAGAGTTACTTGTGTCTCAAAAGGGGGCTAAGGATATGACTGGAATAGGATACAAAACTTGTCCTCCTCCATATGATGATAACTACACTGTTATGCCTGAGTCACTTACTCAATCAGATACAAAAGAATCTAAAATTATTGAAACCAAAGCAATGATTTCTCAAACAACAAACCAGGTGTTTACATTGAAACTGATGCGGAAAAATCAGATTGGGTCATCCCTATCAAAATCAAAGAGTGCTCAGACAAACCTGTGGTTATCAAGAAACCAAAGAGCCCAGTCAAATCAATTATGCCTTTTATAAAATTTGTTCCACAAAATCTGAAAGTGAATCACGCTGCTGAATGCTCAATGAAACCATCTGCTGAAAGCAGATCTGATGATGAGATCATATCTCCAAAAAATTCAAGCAAATCAGATAAGGTTTCATTGAAATTCAAGGATATAACCAAAGTTCCCTTAGTCACCAAAGGGAAAACCACTTTTGTACAAAAATCTAAAGTGAAATCTGATTCACCATCTTCATCAAATATCAGACAAGGAATTAGGTTTAATATTTTCAACAAAGAACATGTAGAACAATTCGATAGGGAAATAAGGCAATACAGAAAGAAGCAGCATCAGTCCATAAAAACAAAGCAAGTCAGAATTGTGAAACAATCTGTTGGCACCCCAAAGACTGATATGCCTTCTCTATCAAGATTAAAGGACAATCAAATATATTGTGAATTATGTGATATGATCAATCACAACACAGATGAG
This sequence comes from Flaveria sonorensis, assembly GCA_025506505.1. NCBI lineage: Eukaryota > Viridiplantae > Streptophyta > Magnoliopsida > Asterales > Asteraceae > Flaveria > Flaveria sonorensis. Next base: position 35,742,679 of record CM046437.1, read on the forward strand.
TGCTACTTCACTGAGTACTACTCTATATGTGACATGAACAATCACTCAACAAAAAACTGTCATTTTAACAAATATTGTTCATTATGTGATATGACCAATCACATTACCATTGATTGTTACTTTAATCATAAAAGATTGAAAACCTCACAAAACAAGCCCATTTCATCAGTTCCAACTGACAAGGTCAGACATAAAAGTCTAACAAACCTAAACAAATCAGTGAATTCTCATCAAAAATATAAAATTAAAGTGATTATTGACAAGCAAACATTAGTTCAACCTTTACACAAAAATCAAAAGGAAAGGTTTGTATACTCTTCTGACACATCAGATGAAATTGATGACATCAAACTTCAAAGAAGTAATAGAAAAGTGTGAAATCATCTTCCTCTAAAACTCAAACAAGAGGAAAATATCAAGAGGTAACACTGATTGATACGAAAGGACAACCCAAGACAATTATGGCTTGGGTTCCTCGTTCTAACTAGTTCTTTTTGTGCTTGTAGGGTCATTCATATAGCTCCAATAGCATATGGTACGTGGATAATGGATGCTCCTGACACATGACTGGAGACAGTTCCCTCTTTCATGACTTCAAGCATATTAAAGGAACTACTGTAGCATTTGGAGGAGATTCACAAGGTGGTAGAATTACAGGAGAAGGTTCTGTGACAAATGGACTGCTGAGCTTTGATAAAGTGAACTATTGCGAGCAACTGAACTTTAATCTGCTCAGCGTGTCACAAATCTATGACAAGAAATATTCCACTCACTTCACAGACTCTTATTGCTACATTCTGAAACCAAGAGTTTACATTCCGGAAGAATGGGTTGCCTTGAAGACACCGAGGAAGAATAGCACCTATGTCTTGAACCTTAATTCTGCTCATCCTTCTGAAGAGACATGACTTTTGTCTAAAGCATCTTTTGATGAGTCACAACTTTGGCATAGAAGTTTAGGTCACACGATCTTTAAAAACATGAACAGATTGGCCAAAGGAAACCATGTAATTGGTTTACCTCAAAAAGAATTTCATTTTGCTGATCACTATACTGGATGTCTTAAAGGAAAACAGCATAAATCCTCGCATAAGCCAAAGCTTGTGAACACAAACAATTCTCCTTTGAAGTGACTTCATATGGATCTCTTCGGTCCAACTCATGTCATGAGTATTAGAAAGAAGCACTATTGTTTGGTGATCATATATGACTATTAACGATTTACATGGGTCTTCTTTCTACTTCATAAAAATGAGGCGTCCCAAATAATAAAAGATTTTATCACAAAAATAGAAAATCAACTTGATTTAAAAGGAAAATCAATCAGAAGTGATAACGGGACAGAATTCAAAAATGATGATCTTAGTTCATTTTGCACACACAAAGGCATTGTTCATCAATTCAGTGCAGCTCGGACTCCACAACAAAATGGAGTGGCTGAAAGGAGGAATAGAACTCTAATTGAAGCCGCACGAACTATGCTGGCAGATGCAAAACTGCCATTACATTTTGGGCAGAAGCTGTCAACACTTCATGTTTTGTGCAAAATCGAACTCTGATTATTAAAGAAAACAATAAAACTCCTTATGAACTTCTTTTCACAGAAAACTATTTATTGGATTTTTGAAGCCATTTGGATATCCGGTTTCAATATTGAACACCAGAGACCATTTAGGAAAGTTTGCTCCTAAGTCTGACGAGGGATTCTTTGTGGGATATTCCTTTGTTTCAAAGGCTTTTAGGGTGTTTAATCCTAGATTAAACATCATTGCTGAATCAACAAACATTCAATTGAATGAGCATTGTTTTCCCAAATCATCAAACGGTCCTGATTGGTTGTTTGATATTGACTCGTTTATAAGATCTTTTGATCAGTTTAACTTGTCAAATGCAGGATCCTCAGGCTTAGTGGATAGAGGGACTGATTTTCCTATGATTCCAGCTTCTTCTGTTGATCAAGCTAATGAGGAAGTGCCACTACAAGCTGATCCTATGAGTCCAGTTATTCAACATCAAAGTATTTCAACTGAGGCTAATCATAGCTCAATGCCTTCTCCTTCTGCTGAACCATCAACTGAAGTGAGAAACCCTGAAACAGCATGTGCTCCAGTTGAAAACAACAAAATTCAAATGATGAAAGTATCCATAGTGCTGCTGAAGCTAAAGATGCTAAACCTTCTGATTCCTTTCATCATTCTCCCATATCACCTCCACAAGATGCCTCTCACCAAGATGATCTGAGTGTCTCTAATCTTGATGTGTTCATTGCTGGTGATTTAATTCCAATTACCAGGACACACAAGAATCATCCAGTGTCCAACATTATTGGTGATTTAGACGAGCGGGTGACACGAAGAAAGTCAAGTATTGCAAACATCTGTTTGTTTTCTTGTTTTCTGTGTCAAACTGTACCCAAAAACATTAAAAAGGCTCTTAAAACAATAGCTGGATTGAGGCAATGCAGGAAGAATTGCTACAATTCAAGAAACAAGACATATGGCAACTGGTGGATCTTCCCGAAGGTCAATACCCTATCGGCACCAGATGGTTATACAGAAACAAGACTGATGATAGAGGGATTGTCATCATAAACAAAGCAAGGTTGGTAGCACAGGGCTATACACAAGAAGAAGGAACTGATTATGACGAGGTGTTTGCTCCTATTGCTAGATTAGAAGCCATACGACTCTTTCTTGCGTACTCTGCATCCATGAAATTCACAGTTTATCAAATGGATGTAAATGTGCATTTTTGTATGGAAAGATCTCTAAAGAAGTCTACGTGAGTTAACCACCAGGCTTTGAGGATCCTAATTTCCCTCACAGGGTATACAAGCTTGACAAAGCTTTGTATGGCTTACATCAAGCCCCTCGGAACTGATATGAGACTCTGTCATCCTTTCTTCTTGACAATGGTTATGAAAGAGGAAAGATTGATCAGACTTTATTCAGAAAGAGAAAAGGGAATGAGATGTTGCTTGTCCAGATTTATGTGGATGATATCATCTTTGGCTCCACCAAAAACAACTCTGCAAAGACTTTGAAGATCTTATGCATTCAAAATTTCAGATGAGTGCTATGGGAGAACTCACATTCTCCCTAGGTCTTCAAGTACAACAAACATCTAGTGGAATCTTCATCAACCAGTCAAAATATGTGGAATCCATGTTGAAGAAGTTTCACTTTGCAGACTGTCAGTCCATCAGAACACCTGTTGATACAAAAGTGAAGATTAGTCCAGACACAGATGGCAAATCTGTGGATCAGACTCTTTATAGATCCATGATTGGTTCACTTTGTAGACCTGATGTTATGTTTGGTGTTTGTGTTTGTGCCAGATATCAGGCGGATCCCAAGGAATCTCATGTGGATGCAGTCAAGAGGATATTCTGATATCTTAAGGGCAAACCTGCTCTTGGATTATGGTATCCTAACGAAGGACACTTCAATCTCTATGCATACACAGACAGTGACTTCGGGGGATGCAATTTCAACAGAAAGTCCACATCAGGCGGTTGTCAATTTCATGGTCCCAAACTGGTGTCATGGCAATGCAAGAAACAAACCAATCTTTCTGTACCGACAGCTGATGCTGAATACATTGCAGCATCAGCTTGCTATTCTCAAGTTCTCCGGATTCAAAACCATATACTTGATTATGGTTATAATTTCTTGCATACACCAATCCATATTGACAAAACTACTGCTGTCTTCATAACATACAATCCGGTTCAGCACTCAAAAGCAAAACATATTGAAATTAGATATCACTTTTTGAGAGACTGTGCTGAAAAAGGTTTAATGAAGCTGATTCAGGTTAACATAGACAATCAGCTAGTTGATTTGTTTACTAAAACATTTTATCCAAGTCGGTTTGAATTCTTAGTCCAATCAATCGGCATGATTAACCTTGAGTAAAAATCAAAATTTACAAAAACATCAAAAAATTCACAACATTACAAGAAGAAATCAATTTTTATTGAAGTTCATGATTTGTACTTCTTTGGGAAATGATATAATTACAGTCGTTATATCATTCACTGTGCTTAATTTAATATCTTGAAAGACTGACATGACTTACCTGATATGTGGGTAGGCTTAACTTGGAACAGACGATAAGTGCTGTGATAAACTAAAGATCACATTCAACTATGAAGGCATCATCTCAGAGCATGTAAGTATCTAACCTATCCAAGTGTATGTATGTGTAGCAACCTAAACACACCAAGTCATGATACTTTATGAATCTCTCTCACACATCAGCTTCTCCTCTGTTTTGCTGAGCAAAGACCTGGAGAAACAAGCACATAGTGCTGATGTCAAGATCCAAAAAGTCCCAATGAGGAACACATTCGATCAGGGTGACAAGTAAAACAAAAATATTACATTCCAAGTGAATGAACAAAAAGAATCCCAAAGTGGATCACCTTCCAAAGTGAAGAGCAAAAATAATCCCAATGTGGATCATACAAAAATAAGGATCAGGTAAAAGAATCCCAATGTGGATCCCGCTTACCAAAATGAATGAGATTTCATAATTTAAATGACCGGGCATTGAAACTTATGAGAATGTTCTACCATACAGTACATGAGGATAGTTGATCTTTCTATGCTTATGGGTGTGAGGTTCATGTTAAATGTTTAAACCAATCAAAACATGATAGTAATCACATGCATTACAATATTGACCAAGAATGAGTTTAAGAGGACAAACTATAAGTTCATGACAACTTGCACTTATGAAAGATAAGATTGATATGATCCTAAAATTTCAAACAATAGTACAAAATTTCTACATTTACAGATAAGCAAAACAATAAAAATTCTTAAATATTGTCCTTAAATTTTATAAATTTGTCTAAAGTTTTATCCCATATGGATATAAACTTTAGGGGGGGTAGTAAAATTTTAAATGGAAATATTTACAAAACCATGGAATTTTCAAATGTAAAATAGGCAACATTGTTTAAAATCAAAATGGATAGTGTCTGTATGGAAATTACACCATAAACTGCTTCCGAAGATGCACAAGGCCCAAAATCAGTCAAACTGGGAATCATGTATCACATCAAGGACACAAGTCAATCCAAGCAAGAATTGACAATCTCAGAATCTACTAAATCTTCATGAAGCACCAATGATGCAGACTTATCTTCATAAAATCAGAAACAGCTGTGCAAAACCAGTCAGAATCATCCACTGCAACTACATTAATTTTTGACAAGTTCAAAAATTAATGCGGGTAAGAGCATTGGTTAATACGGGTGAAGGTAACCCTGTCATTTAGCCAATGCGGGTAACTGTTTTTGTACAAGTAAAACTAATGCAGACAACAAAGTGTTCTTCCGCATTGCTACAGTAAATGTGAACAAGTCATTTGTTCTCCCGCATTTGCTACAGTAAATGCTGAGACTTCAGCATTTGCTATAGTAAATGCTGAGACTTCAGTATTTGCTATAGTAAATGCTGATTAGTTAACTTTGTCACCCGCATTTGCTACAGTAAATGCGGATAGGTAAATTAGTTCTTTCGCATTTGTTATAGTAAATGGACATTTAATTTGTTCATCAGCATTTGCTACAGTATAGAACATTTCAGTACTTGTAAAATTTTGTGAAAATTATGAGATGTACTATAAATACTCATTTAATGTGAGTCATTTATTACTTTTCAAATTTTGAGTGAACTTTTTATAGTGAGACGAGTGCCATATACTGTTCTTCTTCAAAATTCAAAATTCAAATCTTCTCAATCAAAGATCATTGTGTTCAAGACTTACATCAAAACATCTCAAAGTGTCTGTTGAATCGAAGTGTTGACAAACATAAGGTGATTATTAGAATCTAAAAAACCTTTGATAGTCGAACAAAATGCTGAGTCGTGAAACCCTAATTTTAAGAAATTCTTAAAATATACTCAAGAACAATGGATTTACATGAATGACAGAGTTCATTAAAACCAATGTTAGTGTAAATAACAAGGATTTACTTTGGTTCAAAGTATAACTCAGACATCGATGAACAGGGGAGACAATTCCGTGACAATGTTGAAACCTAATCAACTGTTTGGAATGTAAAACTTTTGAAACACAATCAACATCATTACAACTCATACAGAAAAGACAAAATTTCGAGTTGTTCATCATTTAAAATCAAGATTAGGTCAAACCACCTAATGTAACAGTAACATGCAAACACTAAATTTTGACCTGAAAAGTCAAAATTTGACAAATCAAACATCATTCATATTCATTTGAGATAAAATTGTCATAATGTTCACTAATTCATTCATATCTTTTGCTGATTCATTATGGCAAATCTGACTTGGAGTAAACTCCACAATGTCAGTGGATTGCTGCTACAAGAGTAGCTCATGCTCTCTCTATCAGACCAGTCATATATGAGAACTACAAAAGATCATTCTGGGGGAATGCTTAAGTACTAAAGGTTGATGGCACAAAAGTTATTTCAGGAAGAATCACTGATGATCACACTTTGGTTATTTCAGAACAAACTATGAGACAGTGTCTACAGTTTGGTGATGATGCCAACTCCCCTATAGTGTTTGATGATGATGACATTATGACTTTCTTTGCCAATATTGGATATGAAGGAGGGTTTGAAGCAAAAAAAAATAGTCAAAGGACTGGTTGACTTACAATGGAGATTTCTGATACACTATGTCCAACACTGTCTATCCAAAAGAAAGACTGGATGGAATGACATTTCATTGACAACATCATCTCTTATATGTGCACTGTGGTTAAACAGACCATTCAACATGTCAGCCTATGTATTCAATGGTCTTATTTCTAACATTCAAGAGGGAAGAAGGCACATGTTTCTCATGTATCCAAGATTTATCCAGTGCTTCATCAATGAAGCTTTCCTTAACATTGCACTAGAAGGTCCCATTCTGGATGTCCCTCACTATAATGCCAAGTCTTACAAGTATATTAAGAAAAGGGATCCAAGGAACTTTTATAGTGGTGCTTTCTTTCCACTACTACCATGGATGAAACAACTGATTAATCAACAAGAATATGTTCCTATGGTTGACGAACAGGCTCAAGAAGAAGTTCATGTTATCGAGGAACAAGTACCAGAGAATGTTCCTATTGAGGAACCTATTCAAGAAGAGGCTGTTGTTTTTGTACAAGAAAGAGATGAATAACATGATGTTCCTATTGTTGTGGAAAAATTCAAGAAGATGTTTAAGAACAAATGTAAGAAACAGTTGAAGAACAGTATGCTGCTCTAAATCAACAAATTGTTGATGAGCATGCAGAATTGAATGAAGAAACACTGAGGCCAATGTCACCACATGTTAATGTAGGTGGTGATATTCATATTGAGCCTTCAATACATGATGCTGAGATTTATTCCCCTTTTAGGGTTGATCCAATTGTCACCTCCATTTTCTTCCATTCACATTCATGAAGAATCCTCGAACAGCTCCTCACATGAAGCTGCTGCTGCCTCTGATGGATCTGGTGAATCTACCAGTTCATTAGATTCTTCTGAATCATCTAGTGATGAGGAGGATTATCAACAATTTGCACCACTACCTAAGAGACAAATGATCTCAGAGGAGGGTCCCTTAGAAAGTTTTGCTGAATCTGAGATGAACAGACCAGATGAGAAAGATAGGATGATATCTGATCTGATACATAAAGTTTCTAAAATGGAAAAGACACTGGATAGAAGGGCATGAATCATCAATGATAGGATTCAGGAACTTGATGAAAAGGAGAAAGAATTGAATGAATTAAAAGCTAATTATGAAGCTGATATGAAAGAAAAGGATGATGAGATCAAAAAGCTCAAAGCTTTATTAGAGATGGCTAGAGAAGAAATCAGTGGTCATGTGAACACTATATCTATTCAAACTCTGGCTATGGAAGATCAAGAACACCTGTTGGAGATGCAAACAGAAATCATTGTTGATCTGAACAAACAAAATGATGTTTTGAATAAAAGAATTGCTGAATTAGAACTGATTGCTCAATTAAAAGCTGAAGTTGGAAGAGAAGCAACAGACTATGAAGCTGAAGAAGCAGAAAAGGCAGTACCTTCACATCAGGAAGAAGCAAGTGGTGTTAGGGATGATGATAGCTGGGATATGGTAGTACATTCTGATCCATCTACTAAAGATGAGGCTATGATGAAATATCTTATAGATGACATGGACAGATTCTCATCAAATGAATTCATTATAGATGAGGAATTCTGGGATTACATCAAAAACTCTAAATCCCCTTCTGAGTCTATAGTTGTAATTCCACCACAACCTGTCCCAATAGAAGAAGAACTCAAGATGCAACTTGTTCCTGTTATTACTTTAAGTATTGAACAGCAAAATTTGATAAAAAAAACCTTTGTGAAGAGTTCAAGGAAAAAGAAACAGTTGAAAAGAACATAACAGAAGCTGAAAAACAGGAAATCACAGCTGAAATAAAGGGTATTGAGGAAAAACAACAGGCCAAAACTGATGTAGCATCAACATCAGGATCCAGAGTGATTACATACAATAGAAAGAGAAAGTATTTAAATGAAAAGGCAAAGGGAAAACTTCCTATGGTTAAGGAATAACAACCAAAGAAGTGGGTTAGAGATGATCCTAGGAGTTTAGCAGCAATTGCTAAATTCTTAGATGAACATGAACAAGCAGAGAAAGAGTTACTATAAACTCTTAAAGTGGTAATTTAGAAGAAAAAGAGAGGCTGAAGAGGTGGTATTCCTAGAGTTGTATGTGAAACCAACAGAAACATTAAAAAGAAAATTGATTGCTGGAACACACAAGACCAAACCAATTTCCAATGTGTTTTATGATAAGGAAACCTATGAATTGGTTATTAAGAGGAAATGGGGAGGAAAAGAAGCTTCTGAGATCAGAATCTTTAGTGGTTATGAAGTGAGATTGCTTGATGAATCCTATGTGCACTACATCTACACAAGACACTTCAGACCCCTCAATAATAAGGCAGCTAAAGATGATTTAGAGTTTATGCTTAAGTGTATCAAGATTCTCAAAATGGCCTTTGATAGGATAATCAATAAAAGAGAACAAAGAAGGAAGAAGAAACTGCCACTGCAGATGGGAAACATTGTCAAGCTTGAAGTAGATGCTGATAGTTCCCTCCTGATTCATAGAGATGGGTTATCATCAATTTCAGTTTGGGAACCCATCTCCTTGAAACAAATGCCTATTGCTGCAATCCACACCATGAATGAGATGAAGATTCATGTTCTAAGCAGAGACAAAATAAAGGAAGCAAAAGACTTTTCAAACATGATAAAGGCAATCCTCAATCCTTCCCTTGCAGAACCTGAGGTACATGATGAAGCTGCTACAATAATCTCTCCAACAACAGTCCAACAGAAGACATCAGATCAAGACCCACCAGAATCATCACAACCACCACCACCATCACACTCTTGAGGAACCCAGGCAGTATAATCCTTATGGGGAGTATTGTTAGACCCTAAAAGGATCATACTTGCCAACTTAAGAGGTGGTTGGAGGTTTTTCTGGTTGGAAAAAATCACAACAGATGACTTATTTATAGAAGAACAAAAGACAAGAAAGAGCTAAGTGTGAAGTACCCGCATTTGTTAATGCGGATGACTTGTGAACAAATGCTGACAAGTGTTTGTTCACCCGCATTAACAAATGCGGATAAAGACAAAAGAAATGCTGATGACTTGTTCACCCGCATTAGTCCATGCGGATGAACAAAAGGAAATGCTGAACAAGACTTGTTCACCCGCATTAGTTTATGCGGATGAATAAATGATGAAATGCTGACAAGACTTGTTCACCTGCATGAACTAATGCGGATGAACTAAGTTAATGCGGATTAAAAGACCATAAATGCTGATGAAGACATGTTCATCCGCATGAACTAATGTGGATGAACAACTTACAAATGTTTAAATTTATTTTGTACTTAGACTAGATTCTCATGTATAAGTCAGGGGTAGTTTAGTCTTTTGTACAGGCAATGTGTATGCCTACAAATAGGGTTTCATACCCTAACTTTGTAAGGTTTATGACTTCAACAGTTATAACATTATTATTATACATCTGTGACTTCTGTGTTCATGTGTGTTATTTACACAGACATTTATATCAGTTTCAACTGTTCTGTAATATAGTAATTCCGCGACTATATTACTGACTTAGTCTACATATTCGATCCTTGATTGAGTCACATCAACCGAGAATATCATTCTCAAACCCAGTCACAGACAGTGACTACGGGGGATGCAACTTCAATCGGAAGACCACTTCTAGAGATTGTCAACTTCTTCGTCCCAGACTGGTCTCCTGGCAGTGCAAGAAGCAGACAAATGTGTCTGTTTCCATAGCAGAAGCTGAGTACATAGCAGCATCAGCTTGTTGCTCTCAAGTTCTTTGGATTTAAAACCAGATGCTTGATTATGGTTAAAACTTTTGCACATACCAATTCACATTGACAACACAACCGCCATGTTCATAACAAAAAATCTAGTTCAACACTCAAAAACCAAACATATTAAAATTAGGTATCACATTTTAAGAGACTATGCTAAAAAAGGGTTAATTAAGTTTATACAAGTTCACACGGACAATCAATTAGCTGGTTTGTTCACTAAGGCATTTAACCCTAGTCAGTTTGAATTCTTAGTTCAATCAATTGGCATGATTAACCTCAAGTAAAATTAAAATTTGCAAAAATATTCAAATATTATAAAAATAAAAAAAGAAGTTATTTTTTTTGAAGTATTTGAAATATACTCCAATTAGGAAATGATATAATTACATTTGTTATATCATTCATTATGCTTATTTCAAAATCATAAAAGACTGACATGACTTATCTGATATGTGGGTAGGCTTAGCTTAGAAAAGAAGATACATGCTGTGATGAACTAAAGCTCATATTCAACTGTGAAGTCATCATCTCATGTATGAGTAATTATAAGCTTATCCAAGTATGTGTGTGGAGTAACCTAAACACACCAGGTAATGATTCCTTATGAATCTCATTCACCCGCATAAGTTTCTCCTGTGTTTTGTTGTACAAAGACCTGGAGAAACAGGCACAAAGTGCTAATGTCATGATCCAAAAAGATTCCCAATATGGAACACATCCAAAATGAATGAATTAAAAAAATCAAAAGAATCCCAAAGAGGATCACCTTCCAAAGTGAAGTGCCAAAAAGAATCCCAATATGGATCAAATAATTATAAGGATCAAAGTAAAAGAATCCCAATGTGGATCCCCCTTACCCAAAACCAAATGAGATTTCATAATTTAATTGACCTAGCTATGTAAGTTGTGAAAAAGTTCTACCAAGCATTTCATGCGGGTGGTTGATCTTGCCATGTAATTGAGTGTGAGGTACATGTTGAGTATTTAATCCACTCAAAATATGATATGGATAACATTAGCCAAGCATGAGTTTTAGAGGACAAACATACCTACAATCAATATGTTCTTGATTATGTCTATTTTACTAACAATTGCTTGCACTTGTAAAAGGTAAGATTGATATGATCACAAGTAAGGTATACTCACAAAAACATGAAATATTTGCAAAATCTCAAAAATATTTTAATTACTTTGTACAGTTGCTGCTTTTCTTGAAAAATAAAAAATTAAAAAAAATTGACTATGTTGGTACGGAAGCTATACCATAGTATTTTAGTGTATTTAGACATTTGGAAGCACAAAAGTCCAAGATCAGTCAAATCTGGGAAATTTGTATCACACCGGGTGTACAATTCAATCCAAGCAAGAATTGACAATCCAAGCAACAGTCAAAACTTCATAAAAGTCAAAGCAACAGACACACCTTTATAAAAGTCAAAGCATCAGTGCAAAAATAGTCAAAACTATCCACAGTAAAAACATTAATTTTTGACAAGTTCAAATATTAATGCGGGTAAGAGTATTGGTTAATGCGGGTGAAGGTAACCCATGCATATAACCAACGCGGGTAATAGTTTTGTGCAAGAAAAACCAAAGTGAAACTAATGCGGACATGTTAAGTCATCCGCATTTGTTTCTAAACAAATGCATACAACAATGTCTGAAGTATCATGGATGAAAACTTATGCGGATACAATTTTGTTCTTCCGCATTTCCTAAATGCTGTTAAGTTTTGTTCATTCGCATTTACCAAATGCGGTTGACATGATCAACGCGGACAACATTGTTGTTTATTTGTATCAAAAATAAATCGTGTGCTCATAGTCTTCTTTCTTGATAAGTGTTTGAACCTTAGTTAATGTGGATGGATAATGCAAAGCATAGAAATACTAACATCCATCAGCATTAACTAATGCGGTAGAAGTTCAAGAAATGCGGACAGCTAAGTTGTTCATCCGCATTTGTTGCAACAAAAATGCAACTTTTGATGTAAATGCGAATAAGTCCTATGTTCTTACGTATTTGTTACAGGGTCAAATGCTAACAAGTTTTGTGCTTCCGCATTTGTCACAGTACACAAATGCGTACAAGTCAAAACATCCGCATTTGTTACAGTATAAAATTAAAACTTCCGCATTTGTTCATACACATGGAAAGTTTGAGAAAGACATTAAATCGACTATTTAAGCACATTAATGAGAGTCATTTAATCCTTTTCAGATTTGAGTGAACTGATAGTGTGACAAGCATTTTCTCACTGATCTTCATCAATCATCCAAAGTATATCAACCCTTGTGTGTCGATTGTTCATCCAAATCCATTTCATCTCTATCTCAATTCTTAGCCAAAGTAGTATCGAAACAAGGTAATTCTCGATGGATTTGTAAACTTCAAATACCAAACAAGTAATGAACATATAACCTAGGTTTAGAAAACTCAAAAATTAACCATAAACAATGAATTTCAAGGACATTATCGAGTTCAATGAAACGGATGTTAATGTAAATAACAATGAACAACCGATTTACAAACCCTTGGTTAACCTCAATGATCAGGGGAACCAAAACTTGAAAATGTTGAAATCAAATCCAATGTTTCAGTTTAAAAAGATGTTTGAAACAGTAAAGATGATTGAAAATAAGCATAAAACATAACACAAATGTTTATTCTTCACAAAATCAAAGATAGGTCAAATTCCTATATAACAATGACAATTGAACTCTCAATTTTGACCTAGGAGAGTCAAACTGAGAAAAGTCAAACCTGATCTTATTTGTATAATTTGATAAGTGTCAGTACATTACTAACACATGTGTCTCTATTGCAGAATCTATAGCAAACCTCACTTGGAGCAAGCTCCATAATGTCAATGGATACCTTGATCCAGATGTCCCAGAATCTGAGGGTTTAAGAGACATGATCAGATTCATTTCCATAACAAGAGTAGCACATGCCATCATTGTTAGACCAATCATCCATGAGAACTTCATCAGATCTTTCTGGGTTACACCTGAGGTGACTAAAGTAGATGGTGTGAGGACTATATCAAGAAGGATCACTGATTATGACATATTAGCCATCTCTGAACAAACTATGAGACAGTGTCTATAGTTTGGGATGATGCCAACTCTCCCCAAGAACTAGAAGAAGATGAAATCATGACCTTCTTTGCCAACATTGGTTATGAAGGGGGTTTTGAAGGAAAATAGTTTGTCAATGGGTTAGTTGACTTACAGTGGAGGTTCCTGATACATCTATTCCAACATTGCCTGTCAAAGAGGAAGACTGGTTGGAGTGACATCCCCATCACTACATCATCAGCTATCTATGCCTTAAGCACTAACAGACAATTTAACATGTCTGCTTATGTGTTCAATGGCCTGGTCTCCAACATTTAGGAAGGAAGAAGACATATGTTCTTGACGTATCCACGGTTCATCCAATGCTTCATCAATGAAGCTTTCCCTGATATTGTAGTAGAAGGCCCTGTGATGGACATTCCTCACTACAATGCCAAATCCTACAAGTATGCCAAATCCACGGTTTATAGAAGAACAACCAACTGCTCATGATCAACAAAATATTGAAGAGCATGCTGAAACAACTTAAGAAGGACTAAGGCAAGTGTCACCATAAGTTGATGCAGGTGGTGATCTTCACACTATGCCTTCAGTTCAAGAAGCTGATATACCATCACCTTTTATTGCATCACCTATCCATTCTCCTCCATTATCTCCTATTCACTCTCATCATGTATCTCCTATCCATTCTTCACCAGAAGATGCTACTGCATCTATTAAATCTGGTGAATCAACCAGTTCATCAGATAGGTCTGAATCATCTTCAGATGAGGAGGATCATCATCCTGATTTTCAAAGGCCTAAGAGACAAGTACACAAAAAGGCCGGTCCTTCAAAAAGCTTTGTAGAATCTGAAGTCAACCGTCCTGATGCTCAGGATGAAATGATTTTTGAGCTATTACTGAAGGGAGCCAGAATGGAAAAACTTTTGGATAGAAGGTCTGGCATAATGAGAGTTAGACTTCTTGAACTGGATGAGAAGGAGAAAGAACTAAAAGAACTAAAAGCCAAATATCAGTCTGATAAAGAAGAAAAAGAAAAAGAGATTGATAGACTTAAATTGTCACACCCTCAAAATCCACGTGCGGGGTTTTACCGCGAGGCGTGTGACATACCAGGATCTCAGTCATTAGTTACTCAGAACGACTCTATATGAACAAACAATCCAAATTCGAGTTGAACTTTAAAATATGCAGAAGCGTTTAATAAACCAAAAAGACCAAAGTAAAACAATGTAATGTAAAATGCGCAAACACACGCGCCCAAAGTAATACCAACAAATACTTAAATGTTTAACAACCAAACCAAGATAAAGTTTCAACCATGCTAATAACTCAATGATGCTGATCCATGCACGTGCTCCTAGGAAATGGTAACCTCAACCTGAGAATAGCAAACTAAAAGAGTCAACACAATGGTTGGTGAGTTCAAGAGTTTGCGTTAATCATAAAACAGTAACAGTTGCAAGATATAAGAGGTGTATTGAAATAGATAGCTAGTCTATGTTCATCAGTAATAATCATAGTGATTTCGCGATTGAAGCTGACTGTGTTTCATTTGTTACCTCCCGTCACGACTTACCAGGTCGTGACGATGTTTGTGTTAGGACAAAATTGCACCCGTTTGACCTTGAGTCACATAGGTGGGGCTCGTCAGACCCAGTAGTACTACCCAAGTTTTCCCGCTAAATAACATTATTAACAATCCGAAAGTGAGGACTTTCATGGTATTCAGCACTATATCATAGCAGTACATCACACATGATTATCATACAAGTTGTTCACGTATGTCACTTTATTAACCACATATACTAACTACATCATCATACAAACAGATCATCATACAAGTTATGCGAATCTCAAATAATCATCATCACACTAATCAACAGAATTCATACCAAGCTGAATACTCCAAAATGATATGTTACAATTCCCAAACCATAGACCTATCATGACTTACATGACCCATCATCATGTATACCCACAAAAAGACCAAATCTTTCAATTGACCAATTAAGCCTTCAAACAACCCAAACAATACATTCTACCAACTTAGAAATCATTAACAAACATGCTAACATGATCCTAAAATCACAAACATGCTCAAATCTTCATATTCAAGATTTCGTACAATTAAAGTTTCCCTTTTGGGAAAGTGCATCCTAAAATCTATTTAACACCCAATACATTCATGATTTCCATTAACAATATACCAATTCTAACTCAAATTATCATCTAGGCATGTTCTACACATCACATTCATCATGATTCATCAACATTCAATATCAAAAGTTTCTACTTTTGGTAACCTATGAACTACATAATTCATTCTTAGGTTTCTAGCATCAATATCATCAATATAACATCCATCTAACATCACAAACCAATGGTTAACGTATTATATAGCTTGAAATCAATCAAAACCAATGGCGAATGCTTGTTCTTGGGTCGAATTCGCAAGTGTGTGTGTATGTTATTGCTGATCGCGGTCGAGGGTATGTGGGGGCTAGGGTTGGGATTTTTGTTTTATTTAATTTATCAATATTACCATTTAAACCCTTGTAATTTACATTTTATAAAAATTAAGCTTTTAAACTCTTTTTAAAAAGGTTTTTAACTAAAATAATAAGCATATAAACTAACAATAACAATTATATGTTTTATCTTTACTAAATACAAAACATACGGATTAAATACACACGCTTCCACGTTACAAAATAAAATTCATAAGTAATATTTAAATCACGTAAACACATAAGCACAACTTAATAATCACATCATTAACTAAATTATTATCAGTTTATCATTATTAATTATTATTAAGTCACCAACATTCAACGACAACTAGTGTGTGCTCACGACACGTGTATGCAAGACTTAACGGAACTAACGGAGTTTGGTAACGGAAAATTACCAGAAGTCACATAAATCAGCCCTAGAACAGGCCAAACAAAATATCAGTGGACACTTGGATGCTGCAACTATTCAAACTGTTGCAATGGAAGAACAAGAGTATTTCCTACATGTCCAAACTAGTACAATCTCGGATTTACATAGACAGATAGAAGCTTTAACAAAGAGAGTTTCTGAACTTGAGATGTCAATTAAGATTAAAAAAAAATTGGCCAAAGAAAATGATGAGAAAGGTGATGATGAAACTGATAAAGACAAGGATGATGAGGGTGAAAAAGAAAAAGAATCGAAAGAAGATGACAATGTCTCTGGCAAGAGTAGTAATGATGATGATGACTCTACAACATCAAAGAGATAGAGAATTACTGAGACTGTTCAGCAAGCTCAACACAGTGAGGTTAGGGGCGAAGATGAAAGCATGGCCATGGTTGTTTATTAGAGATTTTAGAGCCCCAGTTGAACCAATAGTGGTGATTCCCCCTAACCTAATGCCTTTAGAAGAAGAACTAAGCTTTTAGATTGTTCCTACAGTCACCTTGACTGTTGAACAAAAAGAACACATAATGAGGTTGTGTGAAGAGCTTAGAGAGAAAGAAGAAGTTGAAAATCTTGATAAAGAAAGGAAGCAATAGGAAGCTAAAGCCTCTATACCCTCTTCTTCTGGCCCTCGTATGCATACATACTCCAAAAAGAGGAAGTACTTAACTGAAAAGGCCAAAAGAAAAATGCCTATGGTAGAAGTAGAACCAACACCAAAGATTCAAAAGGATGATCCAAGAAGCCTTGCTACTATTGCCCAGTTTTTGGATGAGCATGAGAAGGCTGAGGAACAATTAAAGAAGAAGACTGAGGTGATTATCCTGGAAGAAGGAGAGATTGAAGGAGGATACCAAGAAAGCTTGATGACCCTTTGTTCAGGAACAGTCCTGCAAAGGTTGAGTCATCTGTTGAAGAGATGGTGGAGATGGCACAAACTGATGATCTTAGGGTTAAAGCCATGTATTTGATCAACCACGGTTATGATGCTGATGAAGGTTTTGGGATGACATATGAGGGAATGGTAGAAGAAGTTAACAAGATGCACAAACTTCTTGACCCTACTTATGTGACTGATTATAAAAAAAAAGACAGTCAGGACACCAATCTTATTCATTCTAACACAGTCTCAATAGTCTCAAGTGCCTTAATCCCAATATCCTGATCCCTACAGCATGATAGATAGAGAAATGAAGGATTATCTATCTGTTCAAGAATTCACCAGAAGAAAGCTGGGTAATATGAAGACAAATTCCCTCAGAGCTACAATTCTCAAGATAGTCAAAGAGAAGAAAGAAAGATTAAAGACTGTTAAAGAAGAGGTTGTAGGGAGGAAACCCATAACTAGAATTTGATCTCAGGATGTCCAACTCACTACTAAAGACCATGATGTCTTGGCACCCAGGCTACACAAAAACCCTGAATGGTTTATTGAACCCTCTCAATTGAAGTTACATGAAGGGTTAACCATTTTAGAAATGATCAATGGTGTGTCTGCTCCAGAAGGAAAAGTTGATGTGAATATAATTGCCTTGAAGTATGACAGTGATTGGAACATGTTCATGCTAAAGAGGATCTCAAGGCTAGTTCAGTTCTTCACAGAGTATACTTCTCAGGTGAACACCTTGTAGATACATGATCTAAAGGAACTAGCTGAGCATGAATTGATTAATCATCAAGATATGTATAAAGCATATGAGTTTGAAGATATACTAAAAATGTTCAAGAAAACAGACAACTTCAAATCTCTAAAGGCTATATGCTTAAGGAAAGACAAATCTTTCAACAATCCTCTTGAAAAGAAGAAGAAGATAAAAGGAACTGAACACTAGGTATTTCCGAAGTTCAATATAAAACCAACATAATCATTAAAAAGAAAGATAGTTGCTGGAACCCACAAGTCAAAGCCAATATCCAATGTATTCTATGATAAGAAGACTTATGAGCTAGTAATTGAAAAAAAAATAGGGAGGAAAAGAAGGAATTGACATACGACTATTTGGTGGATATGAGGTGATATTGTTAGATGAATCCTATAAGCACTACATATTTACAAGACACTTCAGAGAAATAGATAACAAGCTTGGAGAAGCTGATATGTATTTCTTTTTTAAATGCATCAAAATTCTAAAGATAGCCTATGACAGAATCAACAAAAAGAAAGAACAAAGAAAAAGAAAGAGAGTTCCTCTCCAGCTGGGAAACATAGTGAAGTTGTAGGTAGATGTTAATGGGTCTTTACTGATTCATAAAGATGAGCTTTCAACTATACCTGTGTGGGAACCCATATCTCAAACATTGAGGTTGTTCACACTATGAGCCAAATGAAGATACATGTTCTGAGCCGAGATATGTTGAATGAGGCTAGAGACTTCTCAAACATGATCAAGGTTATACTGGATCCTTCACTGGCTAAACCTTAACAATCTACAGAGCCTGAACTAGCACCAGCTCCATCAACAGTCCAAGAAAGGAAAGCTCTTGCACTTGAAGAACCACCAGAATCTTCACAACTTCCACCACCCTCAAACCCTTGAAGTACATAGGCTATATAATCCTTGGGGGGAGTATTGTTAGACCCTAAAAGGATCATACATGCCAATTCAAGAGATGGTTGATGGTTGTTCTGGTTGGAAATCCCTATAAGTCCAAGAAGTAATACGGGTGAACAAAACAGAAGAAAAAGAAGACAAGTTTTGGTTATCCGCATTAGTCAATGCGGAAGAGCAAAGAACAAATATGGTCAAGAATTTGTTCATCCGTGTATACTAATGCGGATAGGCAGAACAAATACGGCTAAGTATTTTTTCATCCGCATGTACTAATGCGGATATGCAGAAGCAAATGAGCTTAAGTATTTGTTCATTCACATTAATCAATGCTGATGACATACCTAATGTTGAAGCTCAAAAGAAGAAATGCTGATGAATACAAACACATCCGCATTGGTAAATGTAGACGAACATTCACAAATGCTGATTATATTTTGTACTTAGACTAGTATTCTTATGTATATTTGTTAGTGTAGTTTAGTCATTTTGTACAGGTATTATATCAGCCTATAAATAGAATAGTATACACCAAATGAAATGTGACAAAGTTTATGTTTTGTGCTGCAAACCCTAGCCCACTTTGTATCTTTTTTACTAACATCAATATACAAAGCATTTATTAGTATTTTCAGCATTAAATGTTCTTTGATTCTGTATTTCCACTACATTATCATTGACTCAATCAGTATATTCAATCCTAGTTGAGTCACATCAACTCAGATTCACATCTTGGACCCGGTCAATCTTGATCGAAGAAACGGACAACCTCCAGTAGTGGATTTTCTGTTGCTGTTGCATCCACCATAATCACTGTCTATGTATGCATATAAAGAGAAATCTCCATCTTTTGGATACCATAGGCCAAGCGTTGGTTTGCCTTTTAAGTATCTAAAGATTCTTTTACAGCATTTATATGTGAGTCTTTTGGATCTGCTTAGTATCTGGCACACATACAAACTGCATACATGATGTCTGGTCTATTTGTTGTTAGATACATCAGAGAGCCTATCATTGATTGGTAAAGCTTCTGGTCAACTGATGTTCCTTCTGGATCGGGGCCAAATTTTAATCCTGTTGCAAATGGTGCGTTGCTGGATGTGCAATCAGACATGTTGAATTTCTTTAATATCTGATTCACATATTTGCTCTGATTGATAAAAATTTCTTTAGCAGATTGTTGAACTTGAAGACCAAAGAAGAAGGTAAGTTCTCCCATTGAGCTCATTTTGAATTTTGATTGCATAAGAGTTTCAAACTCTCTGCAAAGCTGGATTTTGGTGGAGCCAAAAATTATGTCATCCACATAGACTTGAACCACTAACAAGTCTTGTTGTTTTCTCTTTAAGAATAATGTCTGAACTATTTTCCCTCGGGTGTACCCATTCTGTAGGAGAAACTTAGATAAAGTTCCATACCACTTCCTTGGTGCTTGATGAAGACCGTATAGAGCTTTATCTAACTTGTAGACTCTATGATGGAATTTTGGGTCTTGAAACCCTGGTGGTTAAGCAACATATACCTCTTCATCTATCTTTCCATAGAGGAATGCAAACTTGACATCCATTTGGAAGTCAATGAAGTTTTTGGATGAGGCATATGCAAGGAACACTCGGATGGCTTCGAGTCTAGCTAGAGGAGCAAAGACATCGTCATAGTCAATGCCTTCCTCTTAAGTATATCCTTGGGCTAAGAGCTTTACTTTGTTTTTGATGACAATCCCTCTATCATCAGCTTTATTGCTAAACAACCATCTTGTGCCAATGGCATATTAACCTTCATGTAGATCAACCAAATTCCATACCTCTTACTTTTTGAATTGTTGTAATTCCTCTTGCATTGCTTCTATACAACTGTTGTATTTGAGTGCTTCTGTGATGTTTTTGGGTACAGTTAGAGATAGGAAGCATGAATAAGCAAATATTTGTTGTGTTAGATGGACTTCATGTCAGTTTGGAATTGAGGTCACCTATGATGTTTTCTAAACAATGATCTTTATGAACTCTAGTTGTTGCAATATGATCAACAGGGATGGTTGAATCAAGATTAGTGATTGCCTGGTTGGGTGTTGATGGATGGGCAAGGGTATTTGTTACTGTTGGTTGTTCTGGCTGTGTAGTTTCAGTGAATGTTCCTGGTGAATCATGAAAGAAATAAAGAGTTTCATCTTCATGATATGTATCAAGTAATGAGTGGTAGTCAAAATCTTCTTCAACTGTGGCTGGTTGAGGTGACTTTGTTTGGTTATTTTGTTGTGGTTTGGTGGTTACAGGAGTTGATGAAGATGGTGTGTCTGATGATGTTTCTTTTGATGTGTTTGTTTGTTCTGGAAGAGTTGAAACTGTGGTACTAGAAGGAGTGATCTTTGTTCTCCTTGGAGGATCCACAGTTAAAGGAACATCAATGGTTTTTGGTGAAACCATTGGATACTCATTGTTATCCTTGGTACCTGAAACACTAAAGTAAGATGTCAAATGGTTTTGTTAATGAGTCAATATCAAATAGCCAGTCTGATCCAATGACTATCTTAGTGAAAGAATGTTCATTAAAAACAACATCTATTGATTCTTCCACTATGTTAAGCCTTGGATTGTATACTCGCTAAGCTTTTGAGCTTTCGGAGTATCCAACAAAAATTATGTCTTCTGCTTTTGGAGCAAACTAGATAATTGTTCTCTGGTGTTTAATATTGAAACAGAACATCCAAACGCTTTAAGAAAGCCAACAAAAGGTTATCTTTTAAACATTAATTCATATGGTGTTTTGAAATGTTCTTTGATTATTAATATTTTGTTTTGAATGTAGCAGGCCGTATTGATTGCTTCAGCCCAAAATGATATGGGTAATAGAGAGTCAGCTAGCGTAGATCTAGCAGCTTCTATTAATTAACTGTTTCTCCTTTCAGCAACTCCATTCTGCTGAGAAGTCCTTGCTAGACTGAATTGATGACTGATTCCTTTTTCTGCACAAAAAGAAGAAATGAAGTCATTTTTAAATTCAGTACCATTATCACTTCTTAAAGATTTAACTTTAAGATCTAGTTGATTCTTAATTTTAGTGATAAAGGATTTGATGATTTTTGATGCTTCTGACATGTGTAGTAGAAAGAAAACCTAGGTAAATCTGGAGTAATCATCTACTATGACGAGACAGTATTGCTTCTTTCCTATACTTAGGATGTTTGTTTGGCCAAAAAGACCCATATGAAGCAATTTGAGTGGTGTGTTGTTAGAGTTTACGAATTTTGACTTATAAGACACTCTGTGTTGTTTGCCTTTCAAACATGCAGTGCAGTTGTTTGTACAGAAGAATTCTTTTTATGGTAAACCTATTACTAAGTCACCTTTTACAAGTTTATTCATTTGGTTATAACTTGAGTGTCCCAAAAATTTGTTTCATAATTGGGAAACATCTTCTGATGCTTTTGATAGTAAACATGTTTCAGGGGTTGATGGTGAAACAGTGTTCATATCAACAATGTATGTGTTGTTATGACGTGGTGTTTTCAAAAGGATACAATCTTCAGGTATTTAAAAACCTGTCTTATGGATGTAACAATTATTGGAGTCAAAGATGCTTGTTGGAGGTTGGAGCAGTAGTTGACATTTTCAAAGATGATCAACCTATTTGATATTGTTCATTCACCAGTTATATTTCCACCTGTCTTATTTCCTCCAAAGGCTACATTTCCTCCATGTTTGCTTTTAAAATCCTAAAGGAAGGAACAATTTCCAGTCATGTGTTGGGAACATCCACTGTCAACATACCAGATGTTGTCAGGCCTTCTTTGATGTCCCTATAAAAGCAAGAAATCAGTTAGATGGTGTAACCCAAGCCAAGATGGTCTTGAGTTTTCCATCTTTTCCCATAACGCATATTTCTTCTATTATGGCATTGTCTGATGGTTTAGGAATTCTAGTCACACTAGTTTTCCTTTGAATGGTTTTAGTTCTATCGGGAGAAGTGCTTTGACCTCTTCTCCTTTGAGTGCTAATGTCTGATTGTTGTCTATTCTGAGACTTATGTCTCCTGTTTGATTGTTTGAAGTTGTCATAAAAGGTTTTATCATTATTTAAAACAAATTTTTAAGGAGGAGTTTGTTGTGGTACTCCTCCTTTGTTCTTGTTAGGAACAACTGTCTGTTTCTTAATTGATTTCTCAACTTGAGGCTGTTTGTTTTGCTTCTTGTTTTTCTTATTGAAAAAGCAGTTAGTAGTGCTGTGATTGTTTCTTTCATAAATTGAACAATAATTGTGAAGCAAGATGCAGTACTGTGATTGTTCATGTTACAATACTTGTAATATTTACCATATTTGTATTTTTCTGTGGTGTGAGAGTATTGATCACACCACTCGTAGTATGGCAAATTTGCATTGCATTGTTTGTTAATAACCTTTGGTTTTAAATTTTATTTTCAAGGTACATCAAAAGTTACTGATGTTTGTTTTGGCTGAATGGTAGCTTTGCCTTTTACTTTGGTTGTTTGTTTAGGAGAGGCAGTGGAAGATCCACTTTTTCTTCCACCAGAGCAGATGTCAAAACCTTGTGTCTGCTTTGTTTGTTTGGTTGGTGTATCAACCACACTTGAAACTTTTGTAGCTTTAGTAATTGGTTGATTTGACTCATCACCCAATAGACCAACATCATCTTCATCAGTTGTTTGTTCATGAAACTCATTATTTTCTCCTTGATAAAAATCAGTTGATTTTATTTGTGAACGTGTTTGACTCTTAACAATATTTATCCAAGGTGTTGTTGATATTAATGATGATTTTAATGACGATGATGATGATGATGATTGTTTTGAGTCATCAGTCCTGTCATGTGGGTCAAGAGACTCACCCTGTTTGTTGTCATGGAATCAGGTAGTGGAATATAATTGTTATTATAAGGTGGATTGACCTTGTTATATCCTAAACCTGAAAGGTCTTTAAATGCCTTTTGCTGAGCAAGAAGTTCTTCAAACTTCTTGTTATGCACCTGAAATGTCTGACGTTTCACTTCAGTTTCAGCCTCTAGTGTTTTTGACTGAGTCAATGATAAAGAAAGTTGCTCTACTTGAGCTACAAGTGTTAATTTTTAGACATCAATTTGTCTAAATCATTTTATAGTGAAAGAATTTTAGCCCCTTATTGTTTTTGTTTTCATTTTAAACGTTCATTTAAAATTTTTGTTTCAATTACTTTCTTGGAAAGTTTGTCTGCATGTTCTCTGTATCTATTAACTTCATCAATGCATGCTTGTGTACAGAGGTTTTCCCTTACCTCTTTCAGGATTTCTAAAATCTTATCTTCTATGTCTTCCATGGGGGCATGATCAGAAGATTGGATCTCAGCCTCGTAAATAACCCAATCATACTTACCATCTTGTTTGATAATCATTGCAGATTATTTTAAGTGTTGATTTGGGCTATACTGTGTGATTTGAGGTGGGGTTGGTGTAGGAGGAATACTGATAGGAGGTGGGATTTTTCTGTTTGAATGGTAGCTGCTTGATGCTTGTGTTTGGTTGTTGTTTCTGTCAACTCTTGGTTGTTGGCATTCTCTTGAGAAATGTCCATACAGTTGGCAGTTATAGCATCTCACCTTTGTCTTATCAAAACCAATTTTGGTTTTCTTGTCCATGCTCAACCCTCTGTTTCTTTGAAGAAACATTTTTGATCTATAGGCAATCATTGCCATAGACCACTAAAGATCCATTTCTTCAACCATGTCTAGTGGCTGTTCATCCAAGTCTTGTTGGATGATTTGTGATGGTGTTAGATTTTATCCTAAGTATGGTTCAAAACTTATGGAGAAGGCTACATAGGTTGCCTTCTACTTTTCACTTTGCTATATGATTGTTAATGCATCCATTGATTTCTAAAATTTATGTATGTTTTGAGTCTTTGGTTGTTGTTGTTTGCTGGAGCTGGAAGTGTGAAGATGTTGTTTGCTTTGGGGTGTAGCTTCTTAGGAAGCATGAACACCAGTCTTCATAAACTTTCATTTGTTGTTTAATGATTCAGGAGTAGAGAAGAATGAAGTTTCACTTGAATCCAGAAAATTCTTCATCTTCATCTTCACCACTGCAGGTCAAGAATGCACTATCTGTTTGTTAAAGTTCCTTGAACTTATATGATTCCACATGTCTCATTGTACAGTTATTCCCGAATCTTTCATCTAGTTCTAATGCCTATACTTTGGCCATCAGTGCATCTAGGGATAATGCTTCAAGATCCAATGTTGGTTTCATCAGAGATAATGATTGAGTCCAGCTCTCTTGTAACACCCAAAAATTTAAAAAAAAAAAGAGAGAGAGAAAAGAAAAGTAAAGTTGCAAAAATGATATTATTTCAAAAGCAAGGGTTAAGAGCATGCAAGGGTCAAACCTGCCCATAATGGGTTCAAAAAGGTAATATGGCCGCCCATACCCCCTCTTTTATGCACTTAAATTATCGGCCAGAGAGAGAAAGAAGCTTCATCCGGTTCTAGAGAGAGAAGTGGAAGAAATCTTCAAGAAGGTAAGATTTTAAGGTGTTTCTTCTCAGTTTCAGTCGGGTTCGAGCTTCTGGACCGAGTTCTATGTGTTTCTATGTGTTTAGTTGCTTGTTTTCGTGTGTTTAGGTGCTAGAACTCCAGGTTGCTCTCGGGTTTGAGGTATTTTACTAGAAAGTTGTTAAAGGTGAGTTCTAGATCCCCTCTTTTAGATGTTTTCTACTTGTTTGAGGTTGATATGTATATTAAACTAATGTTTTCTAAACCAAACTATGTGTTTTCCATGAAAAATATGGCTGTATACGAAATATGTATGCTTTAAATGATTCTATGATGTTGTGTAGATATTTGTTATGTTTTAAGTGTATAAATCTGATAGATCTATGTAAAGAATATGCTTAAGATGTTGCTTGGGACTAGAATCTGCATATGTTGGATCGCAGGTGTTGGACTTGTTGTTCGCTGTGGACACTAGCTTTCCGCTGTGGATACTTGAACACTGATAAGGTGTCCGTTGTGGACACTTAGGCATGTAGACTGTCTGCTGTGGATTTGCATGTCTGCTGTGGACACTTAGGACTTTAGATTTTATGTTCTCCGCTATGGACATAAACTATCCGCTGTGGACCCTTTATTACTTTAGATTGTCCGCTGTTGACACTTAGAATGTTTTAAGTCATCCTCTATGAACCTTAGTCATCCGTTATGGACAATGCATGTCCGCTGTAGACCTTTTAAGTATGCATACATGTCCGCTGTGAACAAACTTAGTGTTTCATTCATGCGCTGTGAACTTTGGCCAAGTGTGGGAAATCTTCTGAAGCTTCGGAAGAAATCTTCCAAAGCCAAGATGATATCTTCCAAAGCAACTAGGATAGTTCAAGTCCAGAATCCACATTTTTGGAAATGTTATTGTATTGATACAATTTGTGAAATCTAAATGAAATGATATGATGTTTTGACACAAGTTTAATTATTAATGAAAAGTTATATTTTCCCCTTCAAACATTACATTTTAATTGTGTTATGCTATGAATGATCGGCTGCAAGTGTCCCGGGAATAAGGGCTTACAAGTTGGTATCAGAGCCAAAGTTTAAGAGAATTGGATAAAATTATTTTCAAAACCAAAACTTAAACTGAGAATTGGATGAAAGAGAAAGGGATGCCAGTCCTAGTAGCTACATGTCTGCATGTAAATGCTTTATGTAAATGTTTTATGTAAATTAATAAGAAAAGGAATTATGTGCGTGTGCTGTGTCAATTATGTGCTCTTAGTATATTTGGATGCTGATGTAGTCAGGATAGGAAATGCTTGGGGGATGAAGAGCAAAGTAAGTGGCTAATCACAACTGGCCACTGTAATTAGGGACTTACTATACTTGAGATAATCTGAGCTACTACCTAGAATGACCGTGTTGGTGTTTGGATCTTATAGTACTTAAGACTGCTAAAACGACACCTGAAGAGCCCGAGCTTCATAACCATGAAGGTGGGGATGAGAGTGCTAATTTGAAGGCCTCAGTGAAGGAGGCTATAGTTTAGGAGGTTCATCAAGTCAAGCAGACGATTCTGTCATCTGTGGTGACTGTGGTTATTAAAGCCGTGAGGGAAGATGAAAGGAAGGAGAAAAAAGAGAAGAAGAGTGCTGCCAGGAGAGGGGGCGAAAAAGGAGGTTCAGGGGAACAAGAGCAATCAAAGATTGAGATGGTTGTTTCTAGCGATGATGAGGAAGAGGAAGCGGTGAAGAAAACTGCATAGGGGTGCAACTATCAGGCATTCCAGAGATGCAAGCCCCCAACTTTTAAAAGAAATAGGAATGTTGGGGCTGCCCACCGATGGGTGAGAGAGATGGAGGCGGTGTTGGATATCAGTGAGTGTAGGGATGATCAGAAGGTGAAGTTTTCCGCTCACTCGTTTGTGGATATAGCCATGTGTTGGTGGGATAACATAGTCCAGGCTGAGGGTAGAAGGGCCATTAGCAGGATGAGGTGGTCGGAGCTGAAGTAGTTGGTGATTAAGGAGTTCTATCGTCATAGAGAGTTGGATAAGATTATAGGGGAGTTCCTATAGTTAGAGGCGGGAACTATGAAACGCCAGCAATATAAGACAAAGTTCAACGAGATGGCAAGGCTGGAGCCAGAGGAGGTGACACCCATGTCATGAAAGATCAAGAGATACATACAAGGTCTACCAGTGGATATCCGCAGACACCTGATCGCCGCTCGGCCAGGTACGTTTATGTTGGTGGTCAATCTCGCAGGGAGACTATATGATAAGCGACAGGTGGTGACAGTGGTGGATGTGAAGTAGTCGAACAATGACAAGAATGGGATTAGGAAACAGTATAACGGTGGTGGTTTTGTAGCTTATGGTAAAAGGATGAGAGTTGAAGATCGGAAGGCGTTAATAGGGGGAGAGAAGGCATGCAAGAAGTGCAAGATAGATCATGCAGGGGAATGTAAGTGGGGATCAAATCTTTGCTTTAAGTATGGGAGAGAGGGCCATATGGCAAAGGATTGTGGAGGGGTGAGGTGTTATAATAGCGGTGAGACAGGGCATTTGAGAAGAGACTAAGAAGCCAAGGGCTGAGAGCTCCGTGACAATGAAGGGGATTAAGAAAGAGAAGGAGGGGTAGGGGGCAAAGCCAAGGCATTCACTATGACCCGAGAAGAGGCCTACATTGTGTCAGGTACATTCCAAGTAAACCAAAATTGTGCCACCGTACTTTTTGATTCTAGTGCTAGTAGGAGTTTTATTTCTACTGCCTTCTGTGATAAGTTGCTTATTAGGAGAAGAAAGATTGATGAGCCCTTCAATGTAGAAACCACCATTGGTATGTCTATCAAGATATCTGATGAGATAGAGGATTGTGACATAGAGTTGGAAGGTCATAGGTTGTCTACTAGGTTGTTTGTGATGACCTTCGGCGGATTAGATGTAGTCCTAGGGATGGATTGGCTAGCAGCCTATGAGGCCAATATCGTATGTTGCAAGAAGATGATTCGACTGACCGCGCCCGATGGAGTTCGGTGACTATTTATGGCGATAGAGTTCGTATGGTTCCGAAAGTAATTTTGATGGTTGTGGCGGAGAAGTATATGAGGTAGGGATGTGGTACCTATCTAGCCTATGTGAAGGATGTGGATGCATCAGTACCACGATTAACTGACGTACCGTTCGTGTGTGGCTTCCTAGATGTATTCCCTTAGGATCTATCTGGTGTGTCACCTGACCATGAGATCGAGTTCCAGATCGATCTGATACCTGGTGCCCAACATGTTGTTTAGGAGCCGTATCATCTAGATCCCTTTGAGATGAAGGAACTGGTGAGTTAGTTGCAAAAGTTGCTGGATAAGGGGTTCATTCGACAAGCATCTCTCCATGGGGTGCTTCGATCTTATTTGGGAAAAAGGACGGTAGTATAAGGATGTTCATCGACTACCGTGAGCTGGACAAGTTGATTATGAAGAACCAGTATCTGTTACCGAGGATTGATAACTTGTCGCTCCAGGGTGCTAGTTAGTTCTCGAGGATAGACCTTCGATCATGTTACCATCAACTGTAGGTGAAGGAGCAGGATATTCCTAAACAAGCTTTCCGCACGTGTTATGGGCACTTTGAATTCCTCGTGATGTCGTTTGGTTTAACCAACGCGCCAGCTGCTTTTATGGACTTGATGAATCGGGTGTGTCGGCCTATGCTGGATAAATCAGTGATTGTGTTTATAGATGACATCCTGATTTAGGCAAAGAGCAAAGAAGAGCATGCTGGTCATATCCGTGAGGTGCTGGAGCTGCTTAGAAGAGAAAGGCTGTACGCCAAGTACTCCAAGTGTGCGTTCTGGTTACGCAAGGTTTAGTTTTTGGGTCATGTGGTTAATCCTAAAGGAATCATGGTAGACCCGACGAAAGTTGAGGCAGTGATGCAATGGAAATCTCCAAGGACGCCATCCGAGATCCGTAGCTTCTTGGGTTTGGCGGGTTACTATAGGGGATTTATTCAAGACTTCTTTAAAGTGGCAGCTCCATTGACTAAGTTGACCCGTAAGGATGTGAGGTTCGAATGGGGTTCCGAGCAAAAGGGTCCCTTTCAAGAGTTAAAGGCAAGGTTGACTCAAGCCCCTATCTTGACGTTGCCCGAAGGGAATGATGACCTGGTGGTATATTCAGATGCTTCACATTCGGGCTTAGGCTGCGTGTTAATGCAATGAGGGAAGGTTATAACCTATGCGTCCTGACAATTGAAGATCCATGAGATTAACTACCCTACTCATGACTTGGAGTTAGCGGCTGTGGTCTTTACGTTGAAGATTTGGAGGCACTACTGTGCAGGACGAAGTGCACTATCTTCATAGATCATAAGAGCCTAACGTATTTTTTTCATACAAAAGGACCTTAACATGAGGCAACAAGGTGGATAGAGTTGATCAAGGACTACGATTACGAAATTCACTATCATCTGGGCAAGGCGAACATGGTTGCTGATGCCATTAGTCGAAAGGAACAACCTAAACCGATTCGGGTAAAGGCTTGCTAGCTGATTGTGATGCCCGATGTCATGGGTTAGATTAGGAAGTTTCAGGATGTGGCATTGAAGGATGATAGGATCAACTCTGAGTTATTGAAAGGACAAATACCAGATTTTAGGGAGAACACTCTTGGTGTTAGAACCCGGTCGGGCGGATGTGGGTTCCTCGCTATAGGGATCTGAGGGGAAGAATTATGGATGAAGCCCACAAAACTTGGTATTCCGTTCATCCTGACGCCACAAAGATGTATCATGACCTAAAAAGGATTACTGGTAGCCGGGAATGAAGCGCGACGTAGCTGAGCATGTGAGTATGTGCCTTACTTGTCTGCAAGTGCAGGCAAAGTATCAGAAACCATACAGGAAGATCCATCCTTTGGATATACCCGAGTGGAAATGGGAACACATCACCATGGACTTCATCATGAAGTTACCATGTTTAACAAGTGGATACAATGCCATATGGGTGATAGTTGATCGTTTGACGAAGAGCGCTCATTTTCTGCCGATCCGTGAAACGTATTAATCTAAGAGGTTGGTGAATCTGTTTATCAAGGAGATTGTAACTTGACATGGTGTACCGGTGTCTATTGTGTCTGACCGTGACACTCGGTTTACATCAAAGATTAGGAAGAGATTTCATGATGCGATGGGGATGAGGTTACACATCAGTACGGCTTATCATCCTCAGACGGATGGTCAGTCAGAATGGATGATAAAGATGTTGGAGGAAATGCTCAGGGCATGTGTCAGTGATTTTGGATGAAGTTGGTATGTACACTTACCATTAGCAGAGTTCTCATATAACAACAGTTATCATGACAGCATTGGAATGCCCCCTTATGAGATGCTAT
This sequence comes from Flaveria sonorensis, assembly GCA_025506505.1. Lineage (NCBI taxonomy): Eukaryota > Viridiplantae > Streptophyta > Magnoliopsida > Asterales > Asteraceae > Flaveria > Flaveria sonorensis. Next base: position 35,773,530 of record CM046437.1, read on the forward strand.
ACGATAAGAGGTGTTGGATGCCCGTGTGTTTGGGCGATATCGGGCAGAAGGAGTTGGGAAGCATTGAGGTGATCGAGGCTATGACCGAAAAGTTGGATAAGATCAAGGCCTTTATGAAGGCAGCAAAGGATAGACAGAAGTCTTACCTCGATAAGAGATGTAGACAGATCAAATTCAAGGTGGGTGATAGAGTTATCTTGAAGGTCTCACCATGGAAGGGGATCATCCAGTTTAGAAAGCGAGGGAAGTTAAGCCCGAGGTACATAAGGCCTTTCCGAATCATTGCTCGAGTAGGAGAGGTGGCCTATTCATTGGAGCTACCCATTGAGTTAAGTGGAATTCACCTGACGTTCCATGTATGTCACCTGAGAAAGTGCTTAGCAGATGAGAATATGATCTTGCCACTTGAGGACATCGAGGTGGATGAACGACTCAATTATATGGAGCAACTAGTGGCCATCATTGATAGAAAGAGAAGCGTTTAAGAAATAAAGTGGTTCCACTTGTGCGAGTCTAGTGGAGATAAAGAAAAGGATCCGAGTCTACATGGGAGACTGAGGAGGATATGAGGTGGTATTATCCGCAGTTGTTCGAAAGACTGACAGGTTTAAAGGATGAAACCTAAATAAAGGGGTGGACTTGTAACGCCCCGAAAATTTCAAAAAAAATGAAGGCAGAAAAAGTTCTCGCACTAATAGAACTTCTCGCGCGAGAACCCTAAGCGAAAACTTGAACTGGGTATAAACAACTAAGAACACCTGTTTGACCCCATATTCGCACGAAAAGTATTGCTGGTAGAGAGAAAAAGAGGTTGTGTAGAGAGAGAAAGCGGTTGTGTAGCGAGAGAAAGTGAAGAATCGAGGTGTTTAAGGTATGTAACTCGTGTAATGTACTAAGAATGGATTTTGATGAATGTAATGCGTGGATATGTAGTATTCATTTTAAAAGAGCTTTCGGGAAGGTTTTGTTGTGTGTTTATAGCCCCTTTTTATTTAAGTTTTTACGTTTTGGGGCTATTATGCATACTAAAATGCTTATTTATGCTTGTGATGTTGTTGATTATGGTGTTAAGCATGATAGAACAGCCTTAGATGCGATAAGTTGTGTTTAGGCGGGAAATCCGTAGTTTTCGTGCGAATAGGTAAAATTGTATGGTACGAAATTTGAATCTGGTGAAGTTCTCGCGCGATAGGTAAGTTTTCGCGCGATGGGTATGTTTTGGCGTGACTTGTATGTGCAGGGTTTGACCGTTGTAAGGTTATCGCATGAAAGGATAGTTCTCGTGCGAGATGATGTTGATATATGGCTAAGTAATCGCATGACCTGATGCTATATGTGTTATGTTATCTTTTCATGTTTAAACTGTTTTCAAAATGATATGTTTTACGATATGACTTTACTTGGTGTGTTATGTATATGTAAGTAAAGTATTATGTAATGAAAGTGAAAGATAACAATAATGAAAAGTGGAACGTAACGAATGAATGAAAGTCTTGCAAGCAAAATGAATGGAGGAGCACAACCATGTTGTTGTTAGCTCAACTGAAGTGCAGTTTAGCTAGCCCATGAGGATGCGCTTTAGGGGTCCAATCCTTGAGATTGACCAACTGATAAAGGATCCTTGTAGCTTTACACCGGTATTGTGCCCGCTTCGTGCCCAATGTATGGGGGCTTATTTATAAGCCTCGGCACAGTACCCGCTTTGTGCACAATGTTGGGAGTTTAGCATATGGCATTGATCTAGATATAGTGAAAGATAATGATGAATGAACGAAAGGATGAACGATGACAAAAGATAATAAATGATTATTATCAATATGTATGTATGATGTATGCTCACGTAGGAAAGTAAAGGAAATGTTTAAATGAAAGTAAAGTATTTTATTATAAAAACTAGAACTCGCTCAGCGTCGCTGACTTTTGTATGCATAATAGTTGGCAGGTAATTGTTGATGCCGAGGAGATGCAGGCATGGACGCGAAAGGCACTGGGATAGTTCAAGGCTGGCATCCACATTTTTGGGAATGGTATTGTATTGATACAATTTTTGAAATGTAAATGAAATGATATGATGTTTTGACACAGGTTTAATCATTAATGAAAAGTTATATTTTCCGCTGCGAATGTTATGTCTTAATTGTTTTATGCTATAAATGATCAGCTGTAAGCGTCCCGGAAACGGGGCCTTACAAATCAAAAAGTAAAAAACGTTTGCATAATACTATTTCATATAATAGAAAACAAGTATTTGTTGCAAAAGTAAATATCAAATCAAATATAGACAAAAGCAAAACCATTGAGATCAAACAATCTCAAGATGTTGATGAAAGAAAGATCAAACCTTGTTAAAAAAAGTAAAAAACAATGATACAAAATTGTTAAAACCTATTCAAGTATGAAACTCAAATGGAGAAAAATAGTTTTAGAGTCTATAGATAATAATGCTTTTAATGATAAAAGAGATATGATACTAAAATCAGTGACGTAGTTAGATGAACATAATGATCTCAAGTCAACAATGGCATGGGTTGTGACATCCCTTAATTTTAGGTTAACGCCATTAACCCAACCCTCATTACTTTAACATTCTTGCGCAATTCCTCTATTTATTTAACTTTGAGGTAACTAAAGTTGTTTATAACAAATTGGATCCTATTTAGTTATTTGGAAGTATACATGGAATTACCATAAGTCAAAGGACTTGTATGTTTTTTCCCTAAACTTAAGTATAGGGACTAGTTATCAAATTCACCAAAATCTTATCTCTTTTAAAACATCCCACCAGTCCCCACTTACCCATTCTTGATCCCCCCATCATCAAACCCTAAACGTGACATCCACTATCACGGCCAAACCACCCCTCCGACAGCCTTCCACCCTCGACACCTCATTCCCGGCCGCTTCCATACTATCAACCGCAATCTCTCGGCAACCGGCACCCCTCCAACAACTTCGAGGACCAACCAAAACATCACATGATTTATATTTCTTTATGGTTTGTTACGTTATGGTTTTAGGATTTTTGGTGTCACACCCCAACCTTAACGGCGGAAACGTTGAGATGTGAGGGTTAAGATTGTTCATGCCACACAACGCTTATTTAAAGTGTAAATATTGTTAATATCCTATTCATGTCATACAAATTTAACACATAAGTTTCAAATCAACCCAACATAACATAAGTTTAATCCGAACATCAAGTATCAGAGTAAGTTCTTTATTTTTCTCTAGGTCCAATACTAGATGATTTCATATCTTCAAGAGCAACAACTAAGCTTGTGCATTTCTTGAAAATGTTAGAAAATACGGTCAACATATAATGTTGGTGAGTTACCATAGATTGTACATACATATATAATCTTTTAAAGAGGCAATTCAAGTCATAGGTTAAAGAATAATGCAAATATAAATGGATAGCATAATGAAACAATCAAACCTTGACAAAATATGGCCACAATAAAATTATACGATTAGCTAAGTGTACTTGGTTCCCATGATGATCAAGAATACGTCATCAGGAGCCGGCAATAACCTCGGCTTTGGCACCAATATAATTGTCAAGCCCATAGATCTATGACGTCGCTAGGCTAGCAATAGTTAATGATTGTGTTTACAAGTGTCGATCACATAATATTTACACAAGTCCGAAATAACCATGACAAAATATAAGATGAATTGCACGTGCATTACAAGAATTCAAACGTCTTTACACGTGTGATTAATGATACGGGTAAAATGTTTCACCCCAAAACGTGTGAAATAAAGTAAAATGGGGTATGGGAAACTCACATGATGTATGATGTATTTGAAAATAACAAAGATGGGTAACTCCAACGATACCTTCACAAATTTCCTAAATAAAAAAATGAGTGTTTCTAAGATTTAGAAATTTAGCAGGTAATGTCAAAAGACGATTTATGAAGACTAGAGTTTCAATTGTAATCGGGATTAGTAATTTGATACTAGATATATATTTTTATTATTTGACTTTGTTAAATTGAATGAGACGATGCGATTTAACTACTAAAATTTTTTTAGATTTATTAATAATAAGGTAAACATCCTTATCCAAGGAACCGTTTAATGTATTAGTAATGTTTCACAATAACCTTTATCCAAGTTTGAACTTGTAAATATATTTTATAATAATTTTATAAATTCAAGGTATAAATGAAGGATTTATTAGTTAGAATTCTTTAGAATTTAAAAGAAAATATTTTCATTTGATTCACAATAGTTTTTATACAATTTAAAAAATTAGAAATATATTTTATAAAAAATTTATAGCTTCGAAAGTAAAACTAAAAGATTTATTAAGTTAAATTCCTAAGAACTTAAAAGAAAATATTTCTATTTAAATTCTGATTTAGTATAGTTATATAAAAAAGATTTTTATATAAATTATATAATATTTCAAAAAGTTTCGGAATTAATTATTAAAAAAAACAACTTTTAAAAATAATTGCAGGGGCTCGGGTTCGAACCCGGGTCCCTTGTGTATCCCTCTTGTGTTTAACCAGCAGGCTAGGGCGCCTGCGCATGTCATATACCCGCGGCTTAAAACCTATAAACAATACTCGGTTGAATCCCCAAATTAGCATAAACCCTAGTTTCAATTTCAATCCAATTGAACCATGCAACGAATTTGAAAGTGAAATTAACATTAGGGCTTTTATTTCCCACATGAAATCGAGTGTATACATGCATTTAATTAACTAATCAGATTCGATTTGAGGACGAACACCTCTAGAACCGTCGCGATGAGTAGAAGTGATCGAAAAGGGTTGTTGGTGTATGTTTTCGAGCAATTTAGATTTCAGAGAGTTGGAAAGGAACGGGTTGCACCTTTCCCCTCTGTTATATAGTTTCGATTAAAACCGATTCGTGTTTTAACGAGTTCGAGTTAAGTTCGGGGGTTTCAGGTGCAATTAGAGTGTAATAACAACGATTTCAATTGCAATTATACCCAACAGTAAGCTCCACTTGATTACATGAACGTGTAACCCAATAAATGTGATTGTTAATACGATTTAAGTATAGAAACGAATTTGAAATTTGATGGGATTCGGTTTCGGGTTCAATGATTAACAAAACCTCAATTAAAATTCAATTAATGTGCATTCTCAAGTTTGAAACGGTTCTACGATTTGATTAAGGCAATTTGAAAGCTCTAAAACGTGTTATAATGGCTGTTAGGTGCTAGCCGGAGTTGGCCGGAGGTGTGGCCGAAAAAAAACGGGGGGGGGGGGGGGGTTGTTGGTTTGGGATTTAAAATATTTTACACCTTTGGTCCCTGGTGTTTTATAATTTATTATTTCATGCCCAAACTGTATTAAAATTTATTATTATGTTTATTATTATTATTTTTTTTTTGTATTTTTAACAAATAGATTCTTTTATATATATATATATATATATATATATATATATATTTATTTATTTATTTATTTTCAATATTTAATATTTCTAACACTTAGTTAATTTATTTAATAATAAGACAAGTTATAATAGTTTCGAGGTTACGAATTGATAGGTATAACGAAATTATTACAATTGCAAATGAACCCTCTTATTTGTATTAATAACATAAATAGTATATACAAGAGATAACAAAAGTAACCTATAGATAACAAATATACGAAAGGTCACAGTCTCCCCAACTTTAAGGAATTTCGTCCCGAAATTAAAGATAAAACTAGATAAACAGATGAGGATGTTTCTTCTTCATGTAATCCTCGCATTCCCAAGTGAACTCGGCTCCACGTTTGTTTTCCCAACGAACTTTGACGATTGGGGTGGTAGTCGTTCTGGTCTCTTTCATTGTTCGATCCATGATCTCGACAGGTTTCTCAACAAAATGCAAGGAATTGTCTATTTGGATATCCTCCAAATAAACATGTAGGCTTTCATCGGCCAAGCATCTTCTTAAGTTTGAGACATGAAAGACGGGATGAACCCGCTAAGTTCAGAGGGTAGTTCCAGTTTATAAGCCACTTTTCTGACCCTTTTTAGAATCTTGAAAGGTCTTACAAACCGTGGAGCTAACTTACCCTTATTCCCAAAACGAACAACGCCCTTCCATTTTGAGACTTTAAGAAGAACCATATCATCGACTTGAAATTCTAACGGCTTGTGTCTTTTATAAACGTAGCTCTTTTGTCGACTTCTAACCACCTCAAGGTTATTACGGATCTTAGAAACTTTATCGGTCATTTCTTGAATGAGTTCAGGACCGGTAATGAAGTTTTCACCAATGTCAGTCCAACAAATAGGTGAACGGAATTTACGACCGTATAGAGCTTCGAATGGTGCCATTTTGATACTTGAGTGGTAACTGTTATTATACGAAAATTCCGCTAAAGGTAAATGCGTATCCCAGTCACCACCAAAGTCAAGAACACAAAGACGTAGCAAATCTTCGAGGGTTTAAATGTTACGCTCGGTTTGACCATCTGTTTGCGGATGGTAAGCCGTGCTTAAGTCCAGTTGTGTACCCATGAGTTCTTGCATGGACGACCAAAAATGTGATGTGAAACGAGCATCTCGATCAGATATGATATGCAAGGGCACACCATGATGACTCACAATCTCATCAATTTAAATACGAGCCAACATTGAGGTTTTGTAAGTGTCACGTATGGGTATGAAATTCGCTGTTTTGGTCAAACGATCGAAAATCACCCATATGCTATCATGACCACGAGGAGTACGAGGTAACTTGGTTATGAAATCCATGGATATGTGCTCCCATTTCCACATAGGGATTTTAGGAGTACGGTCAACTATCACCCATATGGTATCGTACCCCCTCGCCGTACGAGGTAGCTTCGTAATGAAGTCTATGGTGATATGCTCCCACTTCCACTCGGGTATATCCAATGGTTGGATCTTCCCGTATGGCTTCTGATTTTCTGCCTTTACTTGCAGATAAGTAAGGCACATACTCACATACTCCACTACATCGTGCTTTATTCCTAGCCACCAGTAATTTTTCTTCATATCTTGATACATCTTGGTAGCACCAGGATGAATGGAGTATCGAGTCTTATGAGCTTCATCCATGATCCGTCCCCGTAGGACTCCGCAACGAGGGATCCACATCCGCCTGGAGCGGGTTCTAACTCCATGGGTATTCTCACCCATCTCCACGACCAAACCTCTCATCCTTTCAGCATTAAGGTGATCTTCCTTTAATGCCTCATTCTGAAATTCTTTGACCTGTGTCAACATGTCAGAGGTCATCACCAATTGATAAGACTTCACACGGATTGGCTCGGGTCTCTCCTTTCGGCTCAGGGCATCGGCCACTACATTGGCTTTACCCGGATGGTAGTGGATCTCATAATCATAATCCTTGATCAACTCTAACCACCTCCTCTGCCTCATGTTGAGATCCTTTTGCTCAAAGAAATACTTTAAGCTCTTGTGGTCTGTGAAGATTGTGCACTTCGTCCAGTATAAGTAATGCCTCCAAATCTTCAACGAAAAAACCATCGCTGCTAGCTCTAAGTCATGAGTGGGGTAATTGGTCTCATGGCTCTTCAATTGTCAGGATGCGTAAGCTATCACTCTCCCACACTGCATTAGCACGCAACCCAGTCCCGAATCGAAGGCATCCGAATAGACCACTAAACCCTCGTTCCCCTCGGGCAATGTCAAGACAGGAGCTTGAGTTAATCTTGTCTTTAACTCCTCAAAATCATCCTCTTGTTCTCGTCTCTACACATACTTCACATCCTTGCGTGTCAGCTTGGTCAAAGGTGAGGCTATCTTGGAAAAGTCTTGAATAAACCTTCTATAGTAGCCCGCCAAACTCAAGAAAATGCGAATCTCAGATGGCGTCTTTAGAGACTTCCATTGCATCACCGCCTCAACCTTTGCCGGGTCCACCATGAATCCTTCAGAATTCACCACGTGACCCAAAAATTGAACTTCGCGCAACCAAAAAGCACACTTACAGAATTTAGCATATAGCTGCTTGCTTCTAAGTGTCTCCAACACTTCGCGTATGTGGTCGGCATGTTCTTCTTTGCTCTTTGAATAGATCAGGATATCATCAATAAACACAATCACTGATTTATACAACATTGGCTGACACACTCGATTTATCAGATCCATAAAGGTAGCTGGCGCGTTAGCTAGACCAAAGGACATGACGAGAAACTCATAGTGTCCGTAATGCGTGCAGAAAGCTGTCTTAGGAATATCTTGCTCCCTTACCTTCAATTGATGGTACCCAGATCGAAGATCTATCCTTGAGAACCAACTGGCACCTTGGAGCTGGTCAAACAAGTCATCTATTCTCGGCAGGGGATATCGGTTCTTCACCATTAACTTGTTTAACTCTCAGTAGTCGATACACATTCGCATACTACCGTCCTTCTTCTTTACAAACAAGACCGGAACACCCCAGGGAGAGATGCTCGGTCGGATGAATCCCTTGTCCATCAACTCCTGTAGTTGAACCATAAGTTCCTTCATCTCTGTCAGAGCTAATCGATACAGTGCCTTGGCAACAGGTTGAGTATCGGGTATTAGATCGATCTGATACTTGATCTCGCGGTCAGGTGGCACACCTGGTAAATCTTCTGGGAACACATCTGGGAAGTCACACACCACGGGTACTTCAGACAACTTTGGTACTGACGCGTCCACATCCTTCACATAAGCCAGGTAGGCAATACATCCCCACTTCATGCACTTCTCTACCACAGCCATCGAATCACCTTTGGAACCGTAGTGACGCGATCACCATAGACCATCACCGAACTCCCATAGGCTGCTAAGGGTCTACACTTAGTGTTTTCAGGCATACATCTAGGGCGCATGGGCACTATTAGGGCGCATGAGCCCTACTTAAAATTTTTCTAAGACAATTTTCCAGGCGCATGGGCCCTGTTTGGGCGCATGACCTGTACCTAGGCATTTCTAAGCCTAAACCTCAGGCGCATGGGCCCTGTTTGGGCGCATGACCACCTGTTATTCATTTTTCAGAAACAAAACTAATCCAGATCTGCATTTGTACCTGTTCTAAGCATAAACTTAACATTCTAAGCAACCATAACACATAAACAAGCATAGAATAAAAGCATATATATATATACATATACATACGGGTAAACATAAATCAGTGGTGAAACATTTTAATCATGCATTTTCAGCCCTAAAACAATTTAAAACACGTAGAAACCGGGGTCTAGAACTCACCTATTACAGCAAACAAGCAAAACTCCACCAAACTTGCTTGCACAAGAGTTCAAACACCTAAAACAAGCATAAACAAACACCCAAACACAAAGAGCACTTAAATATCGGTTATAAGGATGAAGATCCCATAAAAACCGAACCATTTAACATGAAAACACTTACCAATGAAGATTTCATCCTTCTACTTCTTCTAACCAAGAGAACCAAGTTTCAGTCTTCTTTTCTTCTTTGTTTAGTCGAACAACAGCAACAGCAGGGAAAATATGGGCGGCATACCCATATAAGCTCACCTTTTTGACTTTTTGCAAAGCACCCCTCAACTTTGGCTTCTTTAAGTTTTCTTCAAAATAGTTTCTTTTTCTTTCTTTTATGTGGCAAAATTTCGGGTGTTACATTCGTGTTGACTACATAAGCCAAAATGGCTATGTAATTCTTACTTAGGCACTTTCGAGCCTTAGTACACAACATAAGTTTGAGTCCTTTAGACGATCTCTCCCTAAAAACTTTTAGGGTATCATCCGAAGGTAGAGGAATGCGAATACACTTCTCGAAAAAGATAATTTCCGCATAGTGTTTGGCTAACCAATCCATGCCAATGATGACATCAAAACTCCTGAGTTGCATGGGAATAAGGTCAACAGGGAACTCATGCTCATTAAGACTCAAGATGCAATCACGAATGATGACGTCAATAACAGTAGATTTACCATCATCGACTTCGACCGTAAAGGATTTTTCTAGCTTAGAGCGCGGGTAAGCAAGTACAGGTTCAAATTCTAAGGACACAAAACTCTTATCCGCTCCTGAATCAAACAATACAGAGCATAGCAATTATTTACAAGATACATACCTATTCAGAGATAGGGCTATTGTCGGTACATGGAAAGCAGAGTAAAATTTTATTCAATAAGAGTTCTAGTAGCAGTAAAGAATGACGTAACGTTCACTATGTCGTTATTTGCTTGCGCTTGGTTTGTGTTAATATTGAAGGCACATCCTCGAGCTGCTGGAACATTTCCCGCAAGACGAGGGCATTATGGGTGAAAATGGCCGGTTTCATCACAATTGTAACAAGCTCGATTGGCGACTACAACAACATTGTTTGGTGCACGGTGGCATGTAGCAACCAAATGCCCATATTTCCCGCAAAGTGAGCAAATACGACATGGTTTGTTTCCCGCATGATGATACTTACAGATGTTACACATCGGGTGTGGACCTATATAAGCTCTAGCAATAGGTGCTTGACCCGCTATGGCAGCTTGTTTTTGTGGTGCATTGGGTACTGTCACCGCAAAGTTTCGAGCAGGTGTAAACTTACGTTTCTTGCCCTTGGATGAGGATTCATCCTTCACTTCTTTGGTTGTCTCTGGAGTCACCTTTCCAGTTGGTTTGGCACCCTTCACCATTAAGGTGCCAGCCTTTATGTGATTTTCGGTGAGCTGTGCAGTAATGTTGATTGCTTCTTCTAGGGTCGTGGGCCTACTCCCCACAATAGCATCTTGAATTTATGGTGGTACCCCTTTGATAAACTTTTCAATGCTACGGGGTACAGTATCCACCATGTCGAGTGGAGTATGCCAAATGGTTGCCACTATCCTGTTTGAGATTCCAAAACTCTTCCTCCAACTTTTGCAGTTCACTTCTCGGGCAGATCTTTGGATCATGATGTTCTTAAACTCTTCCCACGATAATGCCAACGCAACTTCCGCACCCCGGTTTCTCTTCTCGCTATTCCACCAGGTAAGTGCCCCGTTGTTAAAGAACACTCGTGGCATAACGAACTTTGAGTTCTTCAGGACACTCACTATTGATGAAAGTGTTCTCCATACTCTCGAACCACTCGAGAAGTCCAGTGGCTCCCTCCTTCCTACTAAAACTAGTTGGTTTACAAGAGTTGAAGTATTTGAAAGTGCAGGTTTGGTTATTCCCACCTTGGTTGTTGCCGTTTTCTCCTTGACCATTGTTACCATCACCACCATTATTACCATTGCATTGTTACTAGTGTTGGCCATTAAAGTTCTACTTAGCTCAGCGACCATGGTAGGAAGGACAGCAGCCATTCGCCGGGCGATCATAGCGGCAAGTTTTGGATTGGAGATACCATGCTTTCCATGATGACGAGACATTCTAAATACAAAAATAGAGTAGATGTTAGAGTTTTGGAGATAAATCAGTTCATATAGACATAAATCTTTGGAATTTACAAACGTATACAGGATGGTTCTATTTGGTAACACACAACCAATAGGAACATTGACACATCAAGGTGACTTAATTCCAATTTACCTTGGGGAAGGTGTGTATTTTGACCATAATTTATCACTCATCCCAGAAATCCCAGGTAAGCATAACTGGTCTCACAGTTGATTGGGGCTTATGCGAAATGCTTACCTTAGCCCAAGGGCTTTTTGGCAGGAAATCAAGAATAGAGGTGTTTATATACCACACACTTTCCCTATAAGCTATTAGAATTAAAACCTTGATGAGATTTTCAAGATTTACACATATTGTCTAAAGGATTTATCCAATCGATATAATGAGTATAACTCCACATGTAGTCGAGAATAAGTTTAAGAAAGAGACAAGGGCACGTTGAAACTACTGTCGGGTGAAGAGGGTTAAGAAGTTGGAGATGTACAAGGTTAAAGGTTTCGTCATAGGCTTAACCTCCTAAGGTACAATTTCACTAGTAAAGTCGAGTAGCACATAAAGGATTCATCATGTAGCATGTAACATCATGTGACATGCATATAAGTAAGCGACAAGATCATAAGGAATGTTGATGTAAAAGGTCCCTATTTTAACCATAGTCTAGGTAGCCATTTCTAATAACCTAAAACCTTATTGCTATGGGCTCTAATACCAATCTGTCACACCCCAACCTCAATGGTGGAAACGATGAGATGTGAGGGTTAAGATTGATCATGCCACACAACGCTACTTTAAAATGTAAATATTACTAAATATCCTATTCATGTCATACAAATTTAACACATAAGTTTCAAATCAACCCAACATAACATAAGTTTAATCCGAACATCAAGTATCAGAGTAGGTTCTTTATTTTTCAATAGGTCCAATCTTAGATGATTTCATATCTTCAAGAGCAACAACTAAGCTTGAGCATTTCCCGAAACATGTTAGAAAATACGGTCAACATATAATGTTGGTGAGTTCTCATAGATTGTACATACATATATAATCTTTTAAAGAGGCAATTCAAGTTGTAGGTTAAAGGATAATGCAAATATAAATGGATAGCATAATGAAACAATCAAACCTTGACAAAATATGGCCACAACGAAATTATACGATTAGCTAAGTGTACTTGGTTCCCATGATGATCAAGAATACGTCATCAGGAGCCGGCAATAACCTCGGCTTTAACACCAAATAGGCTTGTCAAGCCCATAGATCTATGACGTCGCTAGGCTAGCAATAGCTAATGATTGTGTTTACAAGTGTCCATCACATAATATTTACACAAGTCCCAAATAACCATGACAAAATATAAGATGAATTGCACGTGCATTACAAATATTCAAACGTCTTTACAAGTGTGATTAATGATACGGGTAACATGTTTCACCCCAAAACGTATGAAATAAAGTAAAACGGGGTATGGGAAACTCACATGATATATGATGTATTTGAAAATAACAAAGATGGGGTAACTCCAATGATGCCTTCACAAATTTCCTAAATAAAAAAATGAGTGTTTCTAAGATTTAGAAATTTAGCCGGTAAGGTCAAAAGACGATTTACGAAGACTAGAGTTTCAATTGTAATCGGGATTAGTATGCTATACATATATATTTTTTTTATTTGACTTTGTTAAATTGAATATGTGATTTAACTACTAAAATTTTTTTAGATATATTAATAATATTGTAAACATCCTTATCCAAGGAACCGTTTAATGTATTAGTAATGATTTATGATGTACTATTTTAAATAATTAGTACATACATCTTTATATTTGTTTCACAATAACCTTTATCCAAGTTTGAACTTGTAAATATATTTTATAATAATTTATAAATTCAAGGTATAAATAAAGGATTTATTAGTTAGAATTTTTGAGAATTTAAAAGAAAATATTTCCATTTGATTCACAATAGTTTTTATACAATTTAAAAACATAGAAATATATTTTATAAAAATTTTATAGCTTCCAAAGTAAAACTAAAAGATTTATTAAGTTAAATTCCTAAGAATTTAAAAGAAAATATTTCTATTTAAATTCTGATTTAGTATAGTTATATAAAAATGATTTTTATATAAATTATATAATATTTCAAATAGTTCCGGAATTAATTATTCAAAAAATTAACTTTTAAAAATAATTGCAGGGGCTCGGGTTAGAACCCGGGTCCCTTGTGTATCCCTCTTGTGCTTTAACGGGGGGGGGGGGGGGGGGGGGGGGGGGGGTTGTTGGTTTGGGATTTAAAAGATTTACACTTTGGTCCATGGTGTTTTATAATTTGTTATTTCATGCCCAAACTATATTAAAAAATTTTATTATGTTTATTATTATTATTTCTTTTTTTTGTATTTTTAACAAATAGATTCTTTTATTTATTTATTTATTTATTATATATATATTTATTTTGAATATTTAATATTTCTAACCCTTAGTTAATTTATTTAATAATATGATAGGATCAAAATGCATCAATCTGTGATGATATTATGATACAATTCAATCAAACAAACACAAGTAAACAAATCTAAACAAACATATCAAAAAATTCATAGTATTGATTGATAGAATCCATAGAAAGTACAAGTGTAGAGAGAAACAGTTACAATTCGTTATTGTTCTAAGAGCTTCTAAGGTGCTTACTTCGGTCATTTCCTACACAATAGCTTATCTATGCTATTTATACTATCAATACAAAAAAGGAACATATATTTACATAATAAGTCCTTACACTATGACAAAAACTATACAAAGACTAATAAAGACTAAATGTTAATCTTCAAGAGGCTTCTACAATACTCCCCCTAAGATTGGCATTGTCTTCAGTCTTTAAAATATCAATCTTCAGTCTTCAGATCTTTGTCTTCAATCTTCTTTAATCTTCTGTCTTCAATCTTCTGTCTTCAATCTTTATCTTCAATCCTTAATCTTTTCTCTTGTCTTTTCTCTTTGTCTTCATACTTCAATCATTCTCTCATTAGTAATAAATCCCCTTACAACTTTCTACCATCATCTTTGAGTTCAAACTATGGCTGTGTTCCAAAACTTCTTTATCAATCTTGCATATATGACTGGTTGATAGCACATAGCATATACATATTTAGTTCTCAACAAGAGCCTAATCATTTCTTCATAGCTAACAGCCTCTTGTAGTTCTTCATTTAGTAAAGCTTCCATATTATGCTTTGGCTCAAATTTTAACTCAGCCATGTTTATAATCAGTAATACTCACTATCGAATGCACTTTTAGAACTTAAATCAATCACAATCTGAAAATAAAAGATAATCGAGAGTCGGGTGTGAGGAGAACAGGGTATTTTGAGTGAATTAATCAAATGAAATTACAAAGTTTTGTATTATACTAGGTGAAATTTTTAGGCGCATGAGAACTGTTTGTGCGCATGAGCTTAGGCGCATGAGCACTGTTTGTGCGCATGAAGATGATTCATATTTAGGCGCATGAGCACTGTTTGTGCGCATGAGCTTAGGCGCATAAGCACTGTACAGATGCATAAGTATTTTTAGGCACTTTTGTACTGTTCAGGCGCATGAGTCTTGCTGAAACGCCCAACACCCTTGGTAATTTTTCACTTGATACGCCCAACTCTTGAAAGTCTGGTACTGTGCAGGCGCATGACTTTGGATGAAACGCCCAACACTTAAACCAAATTTAGACATACAAACTGTTTAGATGCATGACAACTGTTTAGACGCATGAGGTTGTCTGAAACGTCCAAAACTTGTACTAATTCTGAAAAAAAAATCATCATGCTCCTACTTGGACTTTTGAACACTATTTAGGCACATGAGATAACTTTCATGAGTCTAACACTTGTAATTTTCAAGTCTTCCACCTGAACATTGTTTAAACACATTAATATTGTTCATATACTAATTTTTTTAAACAATTTGTCAAATTTTGACTTTCACCCAAAATTTTCATAATTGACCCTCAATTTTGAACTTTTGACATTTCAAACATTTTATTTTTATTTTTGATAATTTTATGTTTTGAGCTTTTATATTTGTTATTAATTATTCAAAAACAATTTCCCGTCATTTTAGTCTCTAATTTTAACAAATAATCTCATATTACGATGTTGCAAGAAGCTTTTCCACTTTAAAATGTTTTTCAGGTTCATTTTTACATTTTGTCAAACACACACTTGCTTGAACTTTTTAGCTTCATACTTTCCATTCAAAACACTAAATTTTGATTTTTCATATCTTGAAATTTGAATTATTTTCTCTTAGACTTTTTACTCTTTTTACTCCCCCTAAACTTTTAATTTTAACAACACTTAGAAGATTCTTGAATTTGTCACAAGAAGATCAGACTAATCATTGTTAATATGCCTACACACAGAAAACATGCGAAAATCAAAATTAAAGCAGAATAAAAATCTAATATTTACAAATGAATCAATGTCTACAGAGAGATCATATCAGTTAAGATCAGCACATTAAACTAAAAAAATGATGGATAGTCATAGACAGTGAATAAATCCTGATCAAGTGTGTTCCAGGTGAGCATTTCTGCAGCAAGGGAGACACGAGATCTAAGGACAGAAAAATGAGTGCATTAGCAAGATATTCAGCACACTTACTTTCATTCTTGGATTGATAAGGTACAATTAGATATGACATTTTGCAGTCACACTTAGACTTAGAGAGGTTAATTCTCATAAAGATATGCAAGAAGTCACTGTTCTCAACTTGTTAACCTGACATATACTATAACCAGATCTCATTTGGTGTCTATGCATATTGGTATCTTGTTGCATGAGTGAGAATATCCAGGTCTATAATCACTTACAACAAAGGATATCTCATCACTTCATGTCTATGATGACACATAACAGAGAAGTGTTAGATGCTTAAAGAATTAAAGCTCAATGGTTATTCATATCACCGCCAGGTGTGAGATTATGTAATAACAAGCAATGAATTTGAGAAATCAACACTACTCATTAGTGCTAAGATAGACAGACATGAATGCATGAGTGATTTATTTTAATCACAAGAATTTACTTTTTCAGTCTAATTGCATGTACTTACTTGCACATCATATCTGATCATGTCAGACTTTATTATCGAGTGAAGTATGCAACTGATCATACTAATGTATCTATCATTTCTCACATATTGCAACGACAGATTCATCCTAAATAATGAATTAACAAAGAAAAACTCTATTTTTGTAGTTTTTGATTTATATTTTATCTTTTGATTTTAATTTTCTTTTTGTATTTGGTTTTGCTTTTTCTAAGAAACATACACACACAAAATACAATCATGCAATTAACTTTAACAGTTTCCTTGTTGTGTCCTATTCAGGTAAGGAAGGGTTCTGACCATATGTAGTCTCAATTAACTGAAAACTCAAAAACCAGTTTTTAAATATGGTTAATAAGACCAATTGACTCTACCAAATACTCAAACCGTCCTAGTAAGAAGGCTTTAGTGAAAAGGTCAGTCAACTGTTTTTCAGTTGCAATTTGAATCAGAATGATTAAACCTTTTCAGAGTTATCTCTGAGAAAATGATATCGAATCTCGACGTGTTTTGTTTTTGACTGTTGGTCAGGATTAGCTGTAATGAACATAGCAGCAGTGTTATCAATGTAAATTGGAGTTTTAAGAAAATTAAACCCGTAATCCAGCAGTTGGTTTTGTAACCAAAGGATTTGATAACATCCTGCTGAAGCAGCTATGTACTCAGCTTTTCCGTTGAAACGGAGACATTTGTTTTTTCTTACATTGCCATGAGACTAATCTGGGTCCTAAAAACTGACAACACCCGTAGTTGATTTTTTATCTTAACAACATCCTCCATAATCACTATCAGTATAACCATATAACTCGAAGTTCCTTCATAAGGATACCATAACCCTAAAGCCGGTTTTCCTTTGAGATATCTGAATATGCATTTGACAGCAATTAAGTGGGATTCCTTCGGGCCTGATTGATACCTGGCACAGACACAAACAACATACATTATGTCAGGTCTAGATGCAGTAGGATACTTCAATGAACCAATCATAGATCTGTATAAAGTTTGGTCTACGGATTTTCCTTTTGGATCAGGCTCAATCTTGGTGTTTACGTCAGCTGGAGTTCTTATGGACTGACAATCTTGCAGTTTAAATTTCTTCAAGAGTTTGTCAATGAACATCTCTTGATTTATAAATATTCCATCTGCAGATTGCTTGACTTGAAGTCCAAGAAAGAAATTTATTTCTCCCATAGAACTCATTTGAAATCGAGACTTCATGATTTCTTCGAATTCATTGCAAAATTTTGGACTAGTAGAACCAAATATGATATCATCAACATACACTTGTACACATAAAAGATCATCAGCATCCTTCTTTATGAACAAAGCTGGATCGATTTTCCCTCGTGTGTATCCATGTTGGATTAAGTGTTGTGACAATGTTTCATACCATATTCTAGGAGCTTGATGGAGTCCATACAAGGCTTTGCTAAGCTTGTACACATGATGAGGAAATTTCGAATCTTCAAAACCTGGAGTTTGTATTTACGAACACATCATCGGTGATTGGACCATACAAAAATGCACCTTTAACGTCCATTTGATACATTTGAATCTCATGAATGATGCATAAGTCAGGAAGACACGAATTGATTCAAGTCTTGCAACTAGAGCAAATACTTCATCATAATCTATTCCTCCTCTTGGTGTATCCTTGTGCAACGAGTCTTGCTTTATTTCTAACAAACAATTCCTCGATCATCTGTTTTGTTTCTGAAACAACCATCTTATGCCAATGGCATTTTCTCCTTCAGGTAAATCCATAAGATTCCACACTTCTTGTTTGTGGAATTGCAATAATTCTTCTTGCATAGCCTCAATCTAACTATTGTCCTTTAACGCTTCAGTAATGTTTTTAGGAACAATTTCAGAAAGAAAACATGAGTATAAGCAAAGATTTGCTTGCTCTGATTTACTTCTAGTTGTTCTCTCATTCAATAGACCCATAATCGAGACGTTAGATGGTTCTTGTGAATACGAGATGTTGGAATCTCATTCCCTTGAACATGAACATCTAGATTGGTTTGGTTCAAGTTAGAAAACTGATGCAATAGGTTTGAAGAATTTGGATGAAATTAGGAACTTGAGTCGGTGAGTTGATGAAGTAATCAAGATTACCGGTGTCAACTACATCACCAGAAATAGATGACGTTCCAGACTCAGGTTGTATAATTTCTATACCATCATTAGGAATAGGTTGTGAAACTTCTTGATTTTCTAAAACGGAATGATCTTCATCTTATTGAGTGAGATCATCATTATTTTCAAATCGAATTATTGAATCTTTGACAAAAGAGAAAAATGGATAATCTGGGCTTGAGTCATCCATATTATCAGAATCTGAATCATCACTGAAAGAACAGAGATCTCCTTGAGGTTTCTTCTTACCTGCAGAATCAAGCAAGTTAGATTGATCAAACAAGTTAGATTGAAAAGAGTTTGACAATGAATCTAAATCAAATAACCAAGCTGGACCATTCGAAACTTATGGAAAAGAATTTTCAAGGAATTTAACGTTGAATGTTTCATGTATAACATTTCTCCTAGAGTTTTAAACTCGATAGGCTTTTGAAACAGATAAATATCCAACAAAAAATCCTTCATCAGATTTTGAATCAAATTTTCCTAGATGATCACTTGAATTTAAAATCAAAACTAGACAACCAAAAGATTTAAGAAAATCTATGTTTGGTTTCCTGCCAAGCATCAACTCATAAGGAGTTTCAGTTTGTCTTTCATAATTAAAGTATGATTCTGTACAAAACACGCAGTAGATATGACTTCATCCCAAAAAGTGATAGGAATTTTCGCATCTGCTAACATGGATCGTATAGCCTCAATCAAAGTTCTATTCTTCCTTTCAGCAACTCCATTTGTTGTGGAGTTCTGGGAGCACTAAACTGATGAGCAATCCTTTTACTGCACAGACATATCAAAATTAGCATTTTTAAATTCCGTTCCATTATCACTTCTTATTATTTTTACTTTTTATTCTAATTGGTTTTCAACTTTTGTGATGAATTCTTTTAATAATTCAGCCGTTTAGATTTAGCATTCAAAAAGAAAACCTATAAAAATCTTGTAAAGTCATCAATGATAACTTAACAATAAGATTTTCTTCCAATACTCTTCACGTTGCTTGGTTCAAAAAGGTCCATATGCAACATCTGAAGGGGTTTGGAATTTGAATTTATCTGCTTGGGCTTATAAGATGCTCTATGTTGCTTCCCCTTTAAACATGTTGAGCAGAGATCAGTAGTGGCAAATTTCTTTGATGAAAGGCCGATAACGTGATTTCCTGCTACAAGCTTGTTCATATTCTTGAAGTTGGAATGTCCGAGACTTCTTTGCCAAAGCTGACTTTCATCATTTGATGCTTGAGCAACAAGGCAAGTTGTTTCTGTATATGGATCAACTTGAGACATATCCAACTTGTATACATCTCGATCCCTAACAGCTTTAACAACTACCCAGTCTTTGCTAATCTGAAAACCTGGCTTTAAAATGTAGCAAAAAGAATAATAAAAAATACAGAATATGATTTATCACAAATTTGGGAAACGCTTAACAAATTAAAGATCAACTGTGATCAGAAGTTGACTTTATCAAAGCTTATTATCCTGCTGGATACTGTTCCCTCGCCTATGATTTTTCCTCCTGCATCACCACCTAAGGCGACGTGTGTACCATCCTTTAACTTAAAATCTTGAAGTAAGGCATGATTGCCTGTCATATGCCGGCTACACCCGCTATCCACATACCATGTGTTAGTTGGTCTTCTCGGGCGTACCTGCAAGACAAAGAAATTAAGTTGAGTTATCTACCCAAGCTGTGATGGTCTAGGGTTTCCAAACTTATCAACGATAGTAAATTGTTTAAAGTGAAGTTTATTCACATCAGGCTTGTTTTGATGAAATTGCCAATTTTGTTATTCATAGATTTTTGATCATTTTTAAGAAAATTCATACTGTTGGAATAACCAACTTTTAAAAACTTTTATTTCCAAGATTTTTATCATTCATTCTCACAGACCTTGGAATGAATTGATCTTTAATGTATTGTTTTGGTCTAACATAATCAATTCTTTTGAAAGATCTCAAACCTAATGAAGGTGGTTAGTTAATCTTTAAAAACCATCAGCTTAATTCTTTTAAACTGGGGATTAATATAACCTTGCTATATTGTGCACTAGCAAATCCTTTCTTGGAGAACTTTTTCTAAAGTAACAATTTTCTGTATTATGAGTCCGTTCATCATAGAAAGTACAATACTTATTAAAATAACACTCTAATGTTGAGTGATTTCTCATATCGCATATGTGACGGTACTTATTAAAGTAACATTCAGCAGTGTTGTGATTGTACATGTCACAGATTTTGTAGTACTTCTGTGAAGTTTTAAACAACTGTTTATTAACTTTCAATGTTGATGCAACATTTGATCCTTGTTTAGGTTTAGGCGTCAAAAAGTTAAATTGTTGTTTTTAATTTGAAAAATTTTGTTTTTGATTTGACCATTTGTTCTTTTGCATATTTAATTTGGCTTTTGTATATGAACTTCATTCTTTGATTCCTTAGACACAAATCGTTTAACGACAGCAGAAGACTTCGAATCTGAACCTGTTTTCATATCAGAGTTCTATTTATTCTTAGGAGTTTGTTTAACATCTTGAATTGAGTTCATGTTCAACATAACAGCAGACACAAATTTTATTGGTTTAAATTTATTTGCTTGATTTGTTGTTTTTGTCTGATTTTCTTGACTCTTATTTTGATTATTTTTAGCTTTAGTCATTTTTCTTCTTCTCCTTTGGTTCCTTGATTTTGTGGAACTTGATTTCATTTGAGATTTAACATCTTGAGTTGAAGATTCTTTAAGTTTTTTCTCTTTTTGATCTTTTGGTCATAAAGGTTGAATCTTCAGATGTTTCTTCTTTTTGTTTTGCCTTATCTTTGTTTTTAATGATTACTTCCTCCAACACAGATTCTTTTGAAACAAAAATTTTCTTACTTTTCGGTTGTGGTTCATATGATTAACTTTTATTGGATGACCATTTTTTATCTTTTCTGTATCCTTTTCTTCAAAGATTTCGACATTGATTTTCTCTTCTTCATTATCAGAAATCTTGTTGTTTTTGTTTTGGTAAGCTTTAAGTTTGCTTTATTCTCAGGAGAGTGATCATGTGTGTTAAAATCCTCTGGTAGAGTATTTGTTATAGATTCAGGCATTGGTTCATGAGTAAAACTTAATCCTGCTTTTTTTATCCTTTCGTTCACTCACCACTAGTTCCAAAATTGTTTTGGAACTTTTTACTTTAGCAAGATCAACTTGTGTAACAGCATGTGCTATTTTCTCCTATTCCAAATTCTTAGTCATTTCTTCAAGTTGTTTGGATACAATTTGTAGTTCTTTCAAGGTTTTGTTCCATGACGTTTGTAGAGAAATGATTTTTTCATCAGATATTTTATGTTCATTTTTGAGTTTATTATGCATTACCTCCTCTTGCTTGAGCTTGTCACATATTTTGTATGAATAAGTTTGGTAATACTCTAAATGATCAAAGCAATATTTGGTGCATAATTTTTCTCTTACTTCAGCTGGTATTTCAGAAAATTTAGGTGAAGAAGTCTCAGAGTTAGAAGATGACTTTTCAACCTTTGGTTGATCTGATTATGCCATTAAAGCAACTTCTTCTGAATCCTCTTTAGGATCAGCTTTATTACTCCATTCATATTCTTCTTCTTCATTCTCTGAATTACTTTCAGCTTCAACTTTTGGATCACTGTTTTCTGACCAATCTTTCCTTGAACTTCTGCAATAAGAGATAAATGGAAGTTAGATCAGCATTAAATTGCTCTGCAAAAGCACTCCAATCATATCCGTCCTTAATGCAAACTACTAGAGCTTTCTTAGGCTCTTCAGCAGACTTAGATTCATCTTTAAGCTCAGACATTGGTAGACTTTGATATGACTTTTGGAATGTTTTCTGAGAAGGTTGTGCTTATCATTGATTGCTTGAACTAGCTTGACCATTGCCTCCTTTGTTTCTGGGAGCTTTGCATTCCCGTGAGAAGTGGCCATAGCTATTGCAGTTGAAACATCTTGATTTTGACTTATCAAATTCTACAGTCTTGTTAGCACTTGGCTTGTAGTTTCTATTGATGTAGGAGTGTTTCTGAGTTCTATATGCAATCATCACCAATTGCCAGTTTTGATCCATTTCCTCTACATTATCTGGGTCCATCTCGAATAAGTACTGCAAAACAAGATCTAGTTTTGTTAGATGACTACCCTGATAAGCTTGAAAACTAGCCATGAAAGCAGTAAAAGCAGTTTTGGACTCTTCATCCTGTAATAGAATGTTAATAACATCTTAACTTTGCTAGTTTTAGCAGAGTTAATAGATGGAGTCTCAGTTTGAGGATTAGAGCTTTGAGGGTTAGGAGGAGACTGAGGTTGAGGCTGTGTTGCATAAGCAGGAGCACTTGTATATGTAGAAATTGTAAAGAATCCTGCTCCAACAAACAGATCACCCTCTTCTTCTGGTAAATTCTCATTCTTTGCCATAAAGGCATTCTCCATAGTGCTAGCTGGAGATGCAACATACTTGTATTAAGACATTGATACTGCTCTATCATTGTTTCTTGAGCTTTCATTCCACTAACTCAATTTTAACGATCAACAAATCAAGATCCATAGGAAATTTTTCATTATGCCTCAACAATGTCACAGTTTGTTTCGATGAGGATGGAAGAGCATTGAGAAACCTGAAGTTTGGATCTTTGAGATAATTTTTGATGCCAGCAGTAGACATCTTAGTTGTGAGTTGCACAAATCTATTCATCATTTGGTTTATAGTTTCACCAGATAAATGCTCAAATAACTCTAATTTACTCTTCAGTTTCTGCTTCTTGAGATCTTGAATCTCCTTACCACCTTTATAAATTATCTTCAAATCTTTATACATGGTATATCCAGTTTGATATCCATCAAGTCTAGTTAGTACTTCAAGTGGTAATCCTTTACACATAAAAGAATAGGCTTTAATGTCATTCTTTACTTTCCTTAGATCATCACCTTATAACTCATGTTTAGGATATGGTTCTGGAGAATCTTTAGTGTAGACAAACCCTCTATCAGGACCATCTGAAGTGATAGGAATATGAGGTCCTCTTTCTATTGACTTCCACAAGTCAGTGTCAATAGAATTAAGGTGATGTTTCAATCTAAGAGATCAATTCTTAAAATCAGCTTTGTTCTTCAGCTTAGGAACTCTGTTCTCTGAATCTTCTGATTTTAGAAAAAGATTTGTTTTTGTTGTTTTTTTAAGTTTTTGAATTTGAAAAATGAATTGAAAATATTTTTGGATTTTTAAATTTTGAAAAATTTCTAAGTGTTGAGGTGATGCGCCTGAATAGTGATGAAGAGCCCAAACAGTTGTGAAACTTCTGACTTTGACTTTGAAACATCTAAGGGATTGCCTTAGAAAAATTCTTAAAAACGCCCAACTTGAAATGCGCCTGAACAGTTGTAAAACTTCCAAACAGTTGTCAGACGCCTGGGTGAAGAAACGCACAAACAGTTCAAATGTGCCAACACAGTTGTAATGTGCCTAGAATTCCTTAGTTTCTGAAAAGTTCCAAAGTGACCATACAGTTGTAATGCGCCTCAACAGTGGTCAAACGCCTAGACCAAAAATGCCTTAACAGTGGTAAAGCGCCTGAACAGTTGTCAAGCGCCTATACACTTAGGCAATTTTCAGTTGTGTTTTAACCTAATGCGTCAACTTCAACAGATTCAAATGAATTCAGATCTGCTGAAAATTTTCAAAACTTATTGAATTGCTCTGAAAACTTCCAATTAGACTGTAATTTGTTCTATTAACAGTCCTTCATCTTAAATTTCACCAAACAACAACAACAATTCAGTTTCTGATAGAATTTCAGTTCGAAAATATAGAACAGGTTCGCATACTAATTTGAACAAATTCACTGATTTTGACCGAATTGAGCTGCAAATTGTGATTCAATTCATGTTTCTAATGATGAAACACAACTGAAATCAACAATTGTTTGATTGAATTGCTTATCAATCATAGATTCAAGTGATTCAACAGTTCGACAGTTTGAAGAACTCAAATCACTGAACCAACAGCTCTGACACCATTTGATAGGATCAAAATGGATCAATCTGTGATGATAATATGATACAATTCAATCAAACAAACACAAGTAAACAAAATCTAAACAAACATATCAAAAAATTCATAGTATTGATTGATAGAATGCGTAGAAAGTACAAGTGTAGAGAGAAACAGTTACAATTTTTTACTGTTCTAACAGCTTCTAAGGTGCTTACTTTGGTCATTTCCTACACAATACCTTATCTACACTATTTATACTATCAATACAAAAAAGGAACATATATTTACATGATAAGTCCCTACACTATGACAAAAACTATACAAAGACTAATGAAGACTAAATGTTAATCTTCAAGAGGCTTCTACATAATAAGACAAGTTATAATAGTTTCAAGGTTACGAATTAATAGGTATAATGAAATTATTACAATTGCAAAGGAACCCTGTTATTTGTATTAATAACATAAATAGTATATACAAGAGATAACGAAAGTAACCTACAGATAACAAATATACGAAAGGTCACATTCGGGCTACGGTTTCTACATGTTTTCTTGGTCACGGGTACCAGGGTTATATTGCTAGAGGTGTTTTGTGTGCGCATCGATTGTATATAGATGTATATATGTATGCTGGTGGTTATTCATGCATAGTTTATGTTTATATATGGTGTTTATGTGTATGTATGTTTATGATTGTTGTTAATTTTATCCATTTATGCTTCATAGGTTGGCATTATGGTGTGTTCTAGCATGTATATATTTATATGTGTGTGTGTGTTTGGTTCTGCAGATAGGGTACGGGAATGTGGAAACCCAATTAGGGTTGTGTGTGTATGCTGTGAGTGTGTGTGAGGTGTGTGTATGGATGATTTTCATTGTGTGTGTGATGTATATGTGTTCCTCATTCATATGTATTATGTGTGTTTGGAGATTGTGGAAATAGGTGGTAATGGTAGGGTGGTCGTGGGTTTGGTTAGGATGTGGTTTGGTAATGGATGGGTGCTACGTGTATTTTCCTATGTATATATTACTCATGTATGGAAGCATGTTTAAGATTTGCTGGTCTTGATTTCATATGATTACGGGTTGTGTGTATGATTTTGGTGTATGCTTGAATGCTAGAGTTATGTATGGGTATATTGTTAAGCCATTGATACACAATTCAAATAAGGAATTAAATTATTTCAAACTCATTACACATCTGTTTATTTTATATAACGATAATTCATAGTAGTAAATCTTGGGGTTTCAAGGTCACGCATAATTGTGAGAATGATTATGTTTGCTTGTGTTTGAGTGTGCATTGGTGGATTGGGATGTTTGGCATGAAACTGAGTCGTGAACGTGAAGCTGTAGAGTTCTAATAAGTATAATTAATATTAATAAACATTAAATGAAATCCAGGTATTCCGGGAATCTAATTAAGTGCTCCCTACATTACTTTATTTGCTGTGAATTCTAGGTGACTTTACGACCCCACTTACATATACTCTTTTGGGGAAGGGAAACATGTTCTTTTTTAAATGTTCTTTCATTAGTTCAGTGTTACTATATTATCACATATGATCTAGTGTTATACCAATTTAAGTCCTCACTTTTGAACTATTAATTTATGTACTTTAGTGAGATATTTCATAGTAGATCTACTGGGTTTGACAAAACCCACCCGGGCTAGTCGCGCTAGCATGAGTGCATGTCAAATAGGCGCTTAATTGACCTAATTTCTATTGCTATGGTTTGTTACCCACATCCGAGGCATATTTGTATTTTTCAGCTTCAGTTGCGAAATTCAGACACTATGTAACGTCTTATGTAGACTAGCTATCTACTTATATACTTTGTTTACTGGATCTGCTATTTCTGACTTATTACTGTCTATCAAAACCTATGAACTCACCAATCCTATGTTGACACTTTAGCATGTTTCTTCAGGTTCTTAAAGTGTGCATGACTAGGAACATTGCATCATTGCATCATATTACTGGTTGATTTTCAAAATCATTCAAATATTAATTTTGCAAGTTACATTATATTGGTTTGCACGTGTCTTGCGCTGTTTAAATTTATATATGATTTACTGATTAAACTTCCGCAAATGTTTTCTTGAACTTATTATTAAACTATCTTTGGGATATTTTGATAATATAAAATGCTATGTTTTGTAATTACTGCGTCGTTTGATGTAACTATCGGCTGAGATCCTGGTATGTCACCCACCTAACGGTAGAACCCCATTTGCAGAAATTAAGGGTGTGACAAATTGGTAATAGAGCCAATGGTTATAGCGAACTAAAAATTTGCAGTTCATTTGCATTGCATTTAGACTATAGCCTGATGCCTTAGTTACACTTATATAGACACATTTAGTTTTGCTTGCTAGTTTTGTTTGCTAGATTTGTTTGCCTTTGCTCATTCCTGTAAGCAGTTGATTACAGAAATGGCTTCTTCTTCTTTTACACCCTCTTTCTTGGGAAAAAGACATGTTCGCCCTGATTCCCCGCCTTCATCTTCGGATCCAGATGAGTGACTTATGCTTATTTCAGATGTTGATAGGTTTGATTATGATCAACATTTCGCTCTACCTCTTCATCTTCTGACCCATGACCGGACATATTATCCTCGCTACATGTCCCAGTTGATTCGGGAGAAGCGCGTACCATCTCCTCTTGAGCATCAATCTGGGACAAGATCCACTCCTCCTATGTTCCCGAGCCTACTTTGCCTCCTCTCACCTACTATTCTGAGCATGCTATAGCCGCCCTGACGGACATCTTGGATGCTGAGCAAAAGCTCATCAGAGAACTCATGGACAATAACATAGCACTAAGGAAAGGGTTGAGGGAAGCAAGGGAGGAAAATAGAGATATGAAGAAGCAAATTGATAGTGGAACACCCAAGTGTAGATGTTGGGTGCAGAAATCACTAACCAAACCTTGTGGGATGACTTCAAGAATCTCATGAAAGAAGAATACTACTCTTGGGATGAGGTGTAGAAGCTTGAGGCGGAATTCTGGAACTTGAAGATGACAAGTTTCGAGATTAAGGCATACACTACTCGATCTCACGAGCTCACCACATTATGTGCTAACATGATCAACGGGTTAGTCCTAGAAATATAAAGTATGGTCACTGCTTCTCGACTAGCCACAATCCAGAATACAATAAGACTGGCCTACAAGCTGACTAACCAGGCCTTCGTGAAGGGTAAGTTACCCCTGCGTGGTTCCGCATCAGCCACTTCTGATGGGCATAACAAGGGAAAGTGGGAATCTAGTTCTAACAACAAGAAAGGTACATCTCAGGAACAACCATGTAAGCCCCGTTCCCAGGATGCTTACAGCTAGTCATTCATAGCATAAAACAATTAAAACGTAACATTCACAGTAGTAAATATAACTTTTCGTTAATAATTAAACTTGTGTCAAAACATCATATCATTTCATTTACATTTCAAAATATTGTATTAATACAACAACATTCCCAAAAATATAGATGCCAGACTTGAAATATCATAGTAGCCTCCAAGTCCATGCCCGTGCCTCCTTAGCATCATCAATTATCATAGTAGCCTCCAAGTCCATGCCCGTGCCTCCTTAGCATCATCAATTACCTGCAAACTATTATGCATACAAAAGTCAGCGACGCTGAGTGAGTTCTAGTTTTTATAATAAATACTTTACTTTTCATATAAACATTCCTTTATTTTCGAACATGAGCATATATCATACACGTATTTTGATAATAATCATTCATTATCTTTCCTCATCGTTCATAATCGTTTGTTTTCGTACTTTCTGTCATTAATATCTTTCACTTTCATATAGATCCTGCCATATGCTAAACCCCCACGTCATGCTAAAGCTGGTACTGTATCGGGGCTTATAAATTAACCCTCACCTCATGCCGAAGCTGACAAAGTACCAGGGTAAAGTGACAAGGATCCCATCGCATTTTTTTCAACCTCAAGGATTGGACCCCTATGTGCATCCTCATGGGTTAGCTAAACCGCACACAGTTGAGCTAACAACCCCTCAATGGGTTGTGAACCTCCATTCATTTTGCTTGCAAGACTTTCATTCATTCATTACATTCCACTTTTCATTATTGTTATCTTTCACTTTCGTTACATAATACATTACATACATATACATAACATACCAGGTAAAGTCATACAATAAAACATATTATTTTGAAACAGTTTAAACGTAAAAAGATAACATCACACATATAGCAGCAGTTCATGAGAAAACATAGCCATACAATGACATCATCTCACGTAAGAACTATCCTTTCACGCGAGAACCTTACCACAGTCAAACCCTGCACATCTAGTCAATCATAGTCGTGTGAAAACATACAAGTCTCATGAAAACATACAGGTCGCGCGAGAACTTACCTATCGCATAAGAACTTACCTATCGCATGAGGACGTCACCAAATTCAAATTTCGTACCGTATAATTTTTGGAACTTGCGGGAAAACTACGGGTTTCCCGCCTAAACATAACTTATCACGTCTAAGTCTGTTCTAACATGCTTAACATCATAAAAAACATCATCATAGACATAAACAAGCATTTTAGTATCTATAATAGCCCCAAAACATAAAAACTTGCATAAAAAGGGGCTAGAAGCTCACCTCTTGAAGATCTAACACAAACAAAACCTTCTCGAAAGCTCTTGCCGAACGAAAACTACATATCCATGTGTTACATTCATCAATAATCCATTCTTAGTACATAACCCAAGTTACTACACGAGTTACATACCTTAAACACCTTGATTCTTTATTTTCTCGCTCTACACAGCCGCTTTCTCTCTTTACCAGCAGCACTTTTCACATGAATATGGGGTTAAACGGGTGTTCTCCACTATTAATACCCAGTTCAACTTTTTGCTTAGAGTTCTTGCAAGAACTTTTTCTGATTTTCTTTCTCTTGAAATTTTTGAGGCGTTACAAGCCACAACAATCCAAGAAGTTTGACAAATCTCGCTTATTCAACCAATCTTCTTCATCATCTCAACACACTGGTGGTTATAGCAGAACACTCTCCAAGTGCAACAAGTGTAACTACCACCATAATGGGTCGTGCAATAAGAACAACTGTGAGAGATGTGGAAAATTTGGCCATGCTGCCAAAAACTGTCAAGTGAACATAACAGCCAAGTTGCCAACATAGTAGGATGAGCAAAAGAGATGTTATGTGTGTGGTCAAACCAGGCTTTATAATAGCAACTACCCAAAACTGAGAAAGAATAACAGCTATGGAAACTATGGTGGTAATGGTGCTAATAATCGGAAGGACAATGAAGGCAGTGGCAATGTTGGTGCTAAAGGTAAGGAATTCGTCATTGGATTAGGTGAGGCTCATAATGACCCTTCTACTGTAACTGGTGAATTTCTGTCAATGGTTGCTTTGCTTCTGTGTTATTTAATTCTGGTGCTGATAGATTCTTTATTTCTCATAAGTTTAGTAAGTTTTTAGATGTTACATCTACTAAGAGAATTACATCATTGCATCATATTACTAGTTGATTTGCAAAACCGTTCAAACATTAATTTCTTCAAGTTACATTAAATTGGGTTGCGCGTGTTTTGTGCTATTTATAATTTATAAATGATTTACTAATTATGCTTTCGTAAATGTTTTCTTGAACTTATTATTAAACTATGTTTTGGGATTACTTGATAATATAAAATGCTATGTTATGTAACTATTGCGCCGTTTGGTATAACTATCAGCTGAGATCGTGGAATGTCACACGTGTAAAGGTAGAACCCCGTCTGTGGAAATTGAGGGTGTGACATGGGTTCCTAAAACTGAATGATTTCTTAATATGTGTATAAATAACCAAGGTGAACAATAGATAGCCTATGATATGTTGATAGTGGTTGTTCTAGACATATGACTGGTAACATCTTATTATTACATAATGTTGAATATCATAATGATGGATATGTGATACTTGCAGGAGACAAAGGAGGTAAGACCACCAAGAAAGGTACTGTGACTAACAGAGTCTTGAGTTTGAAGATTTACGCTTTATTACTGCAATAGTTTTAAAACACAATTTACTAAGTGCGTCTCAAATTTGTGACAAAAACTATTCATCACATTCTACAATAGAATGTTTAATAATCAAACCAGGTTTCATAACTTATGATGAATGGTTATTACTGAGAACTCCAAGAAACAATGATACTTACATGTTAGATATGAACAATTCACATTCATTGGTAACAGCTTTTGGGTTGTTATAAAAAGCCTAGGGTAATTCAATGTTACGGCATAGTCGACTGGGACATGTCAATATCAAGAACATGAACAAATTGGTAAGAGGAAATCATGTTTTTGGTTTACTATTGAAAGATCTTAACTTGTTGAACATGGTCTATCATGTTCCAAGGGTAAACAACGTAAACTTCCTCACAAACCCAAAGCTCACAATCCTGTTGATTCAATTCTTTAATTACTACATATGGATTTGTTTGGTGCCATTAGTGTTTTAGTCTTGGAAGACCATCTTACTGTTTGGTTATTACTGCTGATGATTCAAGATTTACTTAGGTTTAATTTTTAGCAACAAAGGATGAAACTCTATATTTGCTTATAAAGTTTATGACACTTGTATAAAATCAAACTGGCAAGAAAATCAAGTGCATTCGAAGTGATAAGGGAACAGAATTCTACAATCACATCGTAAATGAGTTCTGTGATTCAAAAGGGATAGCCAGACAATTTAGTGCTTTAGGAACTCCACAACAAAATGGGGTTGCAGAAAGAAGAAATCAAACCATGATTGAAGCTGCTCGAACAATACTATTTGCTGCAAAATTACCTTTATTCTTTTGGGTTGATGTAGTAAATACTGCATGTTATGTTAAGAAACATATTTTGATTAACAAACAACAACAAAAGGCTCCGTATGAAATATTTCTTAAACATAAACCAAAGTCAAATATTTTACGGCATTTGGTTATTATTGTACTTAGTTACACATACATGATTAAAAGCAAAATTTGCTGCAAAGGCTAATGGTTGTTATTTTGTCGGCTATTCAGAAAATAAAGTAGCATATTGTGTTTACAACAAAAGAACTAAACAAATCATTGAGTCTTTTAATATTGATTGGCACGAATCTAACAAAACTAACACGGATCAGCTCCAGATTGGGTATATGATTACGCATCATTTTTTGGCAATTCTAATCGATCTTCTTCTATATCTGTCGATTCCAGTTCAATCAGCACCACATTGTCTGATATCTTCTCTGATGAAATAATTCTTGATTTCTCACATGCATCAGCAATAAGTACTTTCTCTAATCGCTTCTGAAAATGCTTTGGAAGAACAAAACCTATTACTGACCAAGTTTCTAATTCTCTGGATGTTTATAAATCTTCCACACAAGATTTTCATATTGAAACTATTCAGGTACCAATTGATGACTCCTTTACTAAAGAAGTTTCTGTGGAAGCTCCTGAGTTTGAAAATCCACAAGAGGAAATGATTGTTTATCAAAAAGACGGCGGAGTCATTGAGATGAACCTCTTGGTCATATTTCTTATCTTAATGAAGTTATTGTAGAAGATGCTCCTCCACAACTAAAAGTTCACAAAGATCATCCAACTGATGCAATTATTGGTCTAAAATCTGGAGGTGTTCATACTCAAAGTCAGTCGGGAGCAATCAACACGTGCTTCTATACTCGCTTTATTTCTCAAAATATGCCCAAGAATGTTCAAATGACATTAAAAGAAAACAGTAGTGTAGAAGTAATGCAAGATGAATTAATGCAGTTCAAGAAACTTGATGTGTGGAATTTATGTGAGGTACCTAAAAGTAAGTTGCCTATTAGAACAAAGTGTATATTTCACAACAAAACTAAGGAAAAGAGTGTGATTTTTCAAAACAAGGCTCGTCTTTTTGTTCAAGGACTCTATCAAATTGAAGGCTTGGATTATGAAGAAGTATATGCTCTGGTGGCTAGACTGGAAGCAATTCGTATATTTCTTACTTATACTTGTTTAATGAACTTCAAAGTGTATCAAATGGATGCCAAGACTACTTTATTATATGCAAAAATGAAAGAAGACACCTATGTTTGTCAACCTCTAGGTTTTGAAGATCCAGATCATCCCAATTATGTTTACAAGTTAGACAAATGTCACAGAGTGATTTCTTTGACTCTCGTGTGGCACTTAGACTTGATCTAAGTTTAGCCTTTATGACAAAAACAATGTAACAATTCAAGTAATGATATGGAAGTGTTTCCAAGCGAGTAATACAAGTAAACTTTGTATTGCTTACAAGGTTGTTTACAAGAATGTTTTACAAGTGCTTTACACTAAGACTTGTATGTGTTTTTGGGGTTCCACTAATGATCCTTACATCACCTATATATACTAGTTACAAATCTATAATATCTAAGATATTTTCAAGTAGTATCTAGATATTTCTATGGTTAATATCTAGATATTTTACATGACATTTCCATGGTTTGTTGAAGGCTTTCTAGAGCTTTCTTGGAAGCTTCATGCCTTGATATTTCTAAGCCATTCTTGGCCATTTTTGGGCTGTTCCAGGATGCTCCATTGTTGCTACGTTGGTCTAAAAACATATGGGTTGTTCTGAAGACTTCTGGGCAGCTCTTGATGTGTCCAATGTGTCTGGAAACTTCTGGAACCTAAGATTTTTGATGTGATTTTAGGTGAATCCTGACATTCTCCCTCACCTAAACCCATGACATCCTCGTCGTGTTTCTTGCGTGACCCTTGGCTTGTTCTCTTGAGTTGCATGATAGATATTGTTTTGTCTTGATGGCTAGAGCTTGTCTCCATCATTGCAGTGTGTACTTGACCGCCTTGACGATGTACAAAGTGTTTAGAAATGTTGCTGGAATGTGTTTTGCTTTTCAGAAAAAGTCCATCCCGAGCACGAGTTTGTAGTCAGCCAATGGTTCTATCGAGAAGTCAAGTTTACATTGCCATGTCTCGATCTTAGTCTTGAAGGCCCATGACATTCCCTCGATCTATTTCGTGTTACCATTGGCATATTTGATAAATCCATCTTGAGTGGATATCTTTAAGCTTAGTCTCTTAGCCTCTTCTCGCGTCATGAAATATGAGTTGCCCCAGTATCAAAGAGTGCCTTTGCAAGTCGCCCATTTATTTCCAAGTTCACAAACCAAGGTCTTTTAGCCTTCGTGTTGGTGATGTTGCTCGTGTGCTTCGTTGGGCAAGATTTAACCATTTTTAACGGCTTCCCTTCATGTGTCGTTAAAGCATTCAATACTTGTAGTTGTATTGCCCTGAGACGAACCTCCTTGTCTTCGTAGGATGCATCATCAGTTCTGGCCACCATGGCCTACAGACTTTGCTTCTTCGGGTAGTCTCGAGCATTATGTGATCCATCACATATGAAACAGAATTTTGGAGGGTGCTTTTCGTTTTCATATCATGGTGGTCTCCTTGTTTCCACCTTCCGATCATAATTGGGCTTAACTCCCCTAACTTTCTCATCATCACTTTCTCAAGCTTTCAGCTATTGCAATGGCTGAAGCAAGATCATGAACATTCATTCATTCTAATTCTATCTTGGCCCATGATTGTAAACCATCGAGGAAGTGGAAAAGGGAGTCTTTATACGATAAATCTGGTATCTCAAGAACAACTGTTGTAAACTCTTTAACATAGTCCTTGATGGTCCTGGTTTGTTTGAACGTTCCAAGTCGACTTCTCGCTTGGTGCTCAACATTTACCGGATAAAACTGTCTTTTGAGTTCTTGAATAAACTCAGCCTAAATTTTAATGGTGCACGTACCTCGGTCAATGTCCATGGTTCAACGTCTCCAACATAACGCTGTCGTGTCTTTAGATACAATATGGTCATCTTTATTTTGGTGGTGTCGTTAAGGATTTGTACCCATCCTAGGTACTGCTTAATTTCCCAATTGAAGTCATCGACCGCTTGAGCTTCTCGTTTGCCCAAAAACGGTGACGGTTTGAGAATTTCAACCTCTCGGTGTAAAGTTCATGAAGTTTCCTCTGGTGTGATCATGGCTTTGTTGCAATCAACTACTTTAGCTTTCAAGCTGAGCAGGCTTTGATGCATGTCACTTGAAAGCTCATGCATGTCATTTTGTAGCTTGGTAGTGCAGGACCGTATGTAGGGTGGTCAATACAATCAGACTCATAATGAGGAGAGATTTAGAACAATTAACAGTTCAAATAGGGAACGGGTTTGAGTGTGATGATACTAAGAGCACAAGTAAGTAGTGAGACAGAACTAAGAACAAGAACAAAGAAGTATTGTTTTCAAGGATGCTATATATTGCTCTCAAGTTCTATTACAAGTGTTACAAAGCATATTAGAATTACAAGGACCTGAGACACTTTATACTACATCCTACAACCGTTAATACTTAGAAAGACAGTTGGAAACACTAATCCTGACAACAAGATCAATGTAGAGTCAAAAGGCAGTTGCCTTTTGACTAGTGACTATGATATGCCATTGCTCACATCCTTTTCTAATATAAAAAGGTTTACAGGTACAAAAGTAGGAAGTTATAGACAAAGACCTTAATCTACTATTTACAAAAGCATGGACTTTTCACCAACTCATATAAGTTGGTGAGTCTTCAGAGTTGCGGTGGAAAGTGTGTCAGCTTTATGTAAAGTAGATCAGAGAAAGCATGTCTTCTTTGTCTTTGGAAGAAATCAGTCTTCACAGCAAAATGGCTTTGGAAGACTTTCTCTCTGAAGCTTCGAAAGACTTCATCTTTGGCTTAGGAAGATTTGGACTTTGGCTTCGAAAGATTTGGACTTTGGCTTTGGAAGATTTTACACTTAGAGTATTTTCTGATGGAGAGTGTTAAAATTCCGAAGCAACTTCTACCTTGTACGTCCAGTGCATGCATGCAGGAAGACCCTTGGTTGTTTTGGCTTCTTTGGTTGCATCACCCTTATAATCTTCTGATATTACCTTGCAAACTCTCCCTAGGCTGATGTTACCCAAACAAAGAAGTTCTTCAAATGTTGATAGTCCTCATTAGGATCAAGACCAAGCCTTTCTTTATTATCTAGTCAGGATCCCTAAGACTCTCATAGTATCTTCTCATATCATGGAGATCATGTAGAGGAAGATCAAGCATGTCTTTCCTGAAGTAGACATCTTGACCTCCTTGATCTCTGATGACATACCATCTGTCAGGATTAGTAGCAAAACTCTAGGACAAGATGGGTCTTCCAATGGCAGGAGGCTCTACTTGAATAAGAGTTGGTTGAGCAGCATCTTCAGGCACTACCTCAGGATGCTCTGACTCATCCTGAGGTGTGAAGGTGGATGCCTTGGTTTTCTTATTGTTTGAAACACTTTTCCTGGCCATCCTTTTCCTCCTCTTTGAAGTTTTTAACTAAGAGGACTGGTCTTCAGCACCAGATTGTTTTGTTATGTCTTTCTCAGTTGGGATCTCTTCTCTCACAGGTTTAGAAGGAGAGAGAAGAGAATCCTTTTGGGATCAAAAGACGAAGTTGGCTGAGATACAGCTCTAGGTTCAGGTTGTGTGTCTCAGGGGTTTAACCTTCACCTTAACTTCAGGTTTGGCTGGACTTGGTGGAGAATGCAAGTCAACAAGCTCTCCTTTTTTGATATTCTGTTTGATCACTCTAATATGCTCATCCATTGTGGATAGAGACATAGGACCAAGCCTCCTTCCGAAGAATCCATACAGCTTCAAGAAGCTCATCATCCTTTGTCTGTCTTCAAACTTCTTTTGGCTTTTGTTGATGATGGCCCTTGACTTTGCAGCTTCTTCCCATAACTTTCTCTTAGCAGCTTTTCTTTCTTTTGTAGCTTGTTCCTCCAGCTGCTTGAGATATTTAAATTCAATGTACTCAAAAGATAAGGGAAGAAGTGCAGATGCCTGATAGAGTCCTGTGGCACTTAGGTAGTTGATCATATTCATTCTTTTAGCTTCCTTGTCTACCTGAGGTTGTGCAGCTGCCATAGTTTCTGTCTCAGGACTTTCTTGAACTGTGGATAGGACAGGAGCATGTTTGTAGAGCCTTTTCAGTCTCCTTTCTTCCTTGATCTTGAGGAGCAATGCTGCATCCTTTGTGTTGGACCAAAAGAACCAATAAGCCTGATCAGAAAAACCTTTAAGTCCCAGACATTACAACAACTGAAGTAGTCTGCAACAGCTGAAGACATCAACTAATAACAAGGTCTGAAGACAAAGTTTGAAGTGAAAGAGCTGAAGACAAAGTCTGAAGTGAAAGAGCTGAAGACAAAGTCTGAAGACAAAAGCTGAAGACGAAGTCTGAAGACAAAAGCTGAAGACAAAGTCTGAAGACAAAAGCTGAAGACAAAGACTGAAGACCAAGTTTTAGATGTTGTCACAACAGCTGAAGAAGATCTTTCAGTAGTTGTGATGGTTTCCTTTCAGTAGTTTTATGTTTTTGTAATCAGTACTTGTAGTTTCAGTAGTTTTAGTTTCATCTTGTACTTAGCATACTCTGAGATGTTCTCAGTTGTTGTGAACATTCTCAGTAGTTTGCTTACTTTCAGTTGTTTGTAATAATTCTGTTAGATGTCACTATCAAGTGACATCAGCAGACGTCACATTCCTTTATATAAGGAATGTTGACCTAATTGTAACCGGTGCAGCTATAGCGAAACTCAGTGCAGCTTAGAAGCTTAGCGGCCGCCATACCGAAGCATTTGTGCATGAATGATATTATCCCTTTTGCAGAAAACCCTCTTTCTCTATAACCGTGTACTGTTCCATTGAATATCTATTGTGTTCTTGCTATATTTGTCTAATTCTTGTTCTAATTCCACTGCGATTCAACTCTAATTGATCAAACTTAGATCACTGATCCTATCAAATGGTATCAGAGCGGGTTAATCATTGATCGGTTTAACAATTGATCATTGAAACTGCTATTTCGATATCTAAAGTTTGATCGAATTAGCATATTTGCAAGAATTGGTTATAGAGATTGATCTTCTGCTGCTTCTGGTTAGTCAATTTGAGTTTCTTCTTGGTTCATATTGAGTTTGTTGTGTTTTTGTGCTAAATCTGTTGAAACTTGATTGAATTGGTTTGAATCTGAGAATGACTACTCCATCTAATGACCCTCACAATACTGGCTCCTCAACCAAGCCTCCGATGTTGGTTAGGAGTGAGTATAACATATGGCAACGAAGAATGCTCCATCACCTGTCTGTTAACAGTTCAGGTTGTTGGACATCTGTGGTTCACGGTCCACACAAGCCTATGGTGAACAATCCGGAGACCAACCAAATGGTTCCGAAGAAGAAGGAGCAATACTCAGATGAAGATCGTAAACTGTTTGAGATTGATGCTAAAGCCCATGGAATTCTGGCCATGGCACTGCCTAATGAAATCTATTCTGGGCTTATGCATCATGAAACTGCTCATGACCTCTGGAATGCTTTGAAGGAACAATTCGGAGGAACTGATGAGGTCTTAGCAAACAACAGAGAAATCCTCGCCCAACAATATGAGACATTCTCTCATAGGAAGGGTGAGACACTGACTCAACAGTTTGAGCGTTTCTCCTGCTTGATCTCTGAGCTGAAAATGGTCAAGCATGAGTATACTAACAGCCAGATGAACAACAAATTCCTCAGATCACTGCCTGAGAGATGGGACACATACACCATTGTCCTACGCTCCAGTGCAAATCTGGATAGCCTATCTCTCACCCAACTCCATGGGAAACTGCTTACATTTGAAAGAGAGATAGAGCAGAAAAGGAAACTGGCATCATCAGGAAAGCTCACTGATGACTTTGTACCAGGGAACACTGCCTTGGTCGGTCATGAGTCAGAATATGCTGGATCAGAAAGCCATTATGATGAGCATATAGATTTCTCTTCAAACAGTTCTGATCATGCATTTGTTGGTGTTGACAGTCATTCTGGGTGTAATAGTGATAATTTATGCTTTATCATGGATGATTTGATGGGTATTGCTGATGATGATTTAGAAGAGATGGATATTTTGAGCCAAATGGCCTTGATCAATATCAGATCTCAAAAGTTCTACAAGAGAACTGGTAGGAATTTCCAGGACTCTCTGGCAAAACCAAAGTTGGTTTTGACAAGAGTAAGTTGAGGTGTCACAAATGCCACAGGCTTGGGCACTTTGCAAGAGAGTGTAGATCAACTGGATCTAACTCCTCTGCACCCTTTGTGACCTTTCCAAGCAATAGTTCACAAAACAAAGGGCAACATCCTGCTAGTTCTGGTCATCACTCACAACCTCAATCTCCTGCATATTTTGTCCCTCAGGGTCCAATGCCATATCCATATCCCTGCTATTACATGCCACAGCCAAATCCAGTTCAAGTTCCTATAGCACAACAACCTCAAGCCCTACCTGAGCCTCAACCATCTCCATCACAATCTCAACCTCATCACAGCTTCTTCACACCAGGAGTTGTTGACTGGAGCAGCTTACCAGATGATCTTTCTGGTTTCAATGAGCAATTATTTGCTGGTGCTGGTCAACATGGTGGTGAACATCCTTTTGGGAATCTTGCTCTCATGGCCCTGGAGTCTACTGAGGGTTCCTGCTCCAATGCATCATCTTCACAGGTAACCCAGGTATCTTCTGAGGCTAAAGCCAAGTTATGTTCTGAATCATGCATAGCTGCCTTTGTCTCTATTAGAGAGGCAAATGTAGATTTAATCAATCAAAATCTTGAGCTTGAGAAAACTATTTCCAAAAGAAAAGCTGAGTATGAGTCTGCTCTTAATGACAAAGATGATGAGATTTACAAGCTTAAATGCCAACTTAATGATGAAAAGGCTAAGGTAGAGGTCATACTTGAGAACCACAGAAGTCTCAAAGAGACACTTGCAGCTACCCAAGTTGAGTGTGACCGCTGGGTAACATCCTGCAAGGGATTTGAAATGCTTCTCAGCAAGCAAACAGCTTCAAATGTGAAGTTTGGAATAGGTTACAATCATACTGCACCACCTACTGATTTTACTTCAAAATCAATAGTAAAATCTGAAGGTGAAAGTAATTTCCAAACCACATCATCATGTGATTCATCCTCAAATGATAATACAAAATTAGAGGATGAAGTCAGTGTTAAGATCTCAGCAAATCAATTGCCTGATGGTTTAAATGCTGATAAACACATGAAGCTGAGCAATTCAGATGTTGTCCCTCAAAGTACTCCAAGTACTGAAGGGCAAGTCACAACATCTGAAAAGCATTTCAAATCTGCTGAAATAAAAGGATTAACAACTGCTGAGGAATCTATCATACGGTCTTTCAGGACGGATAGAGAACAGCTGAAGAACAAGTCTTCAGTTGTTACCGATCCTTCAGTACTTAACACAAGTACTGAAAGGAGGAAAGTACTGAAGATCACACCTTCAGTAGTTTCCACTTCAGCAGTTGATCAATCCAAGATGAAGAATAAGCCATGTGAAATATGTGGTAAATTCAATCATCTATCTGATGAATGCTGGTACAAAAAGGGTTCCAAACTCAACAGAGATAAGCTCATTAAAGAAGAGATTAATAAAATGAAAAATGAGTTTGAGACCAAGTTTGTACCACAGTCATCTCAAACTGATAAACCCAAGGCCTCACCAAAATCCAAAAAGAAGGATGGGGTTTATCAGAAAACAGCTGATAGTGTTCCTCATGATAAACATCAGACTAAGTCTGTGAATTTCAAGAAGGAGGAAATGGTGGGTCACAGGAACTCATCAAAAACAAGTACTGATGTGTCAAATGAGCTGAAGGCTTTAGCAACAAATCAGACACAACTTGTTATGATGGTTCAGCATTTGTTGGGGAGAGTTAACCAACTAGATGCACCTGTGATCAAACCACTGAAAAGGAAATCCAAGCCCAAATCTAAGAAATCCATTTCAGCACCATCTCCACCTTCATCAGCTGTTAATCATGAGAAACAAGTTATGGTTAAATCTGTTGATGAAAACAGACCCAAAACCAAAAAGGTTTGGGTCTCTAAAGCTAACTAGTTTCTTATGATAAATGCAGGGTTCTTCAGCATGCCAAAGAAGCATCTGGTATGTAGACAGTGGAGGATCTATGCATATGACTGGGAGCAGTTCTCTTCTTAATGACTACTCTCAAGGAAAGAAGGGATTTGTCTCATTTGGAAATGATGCTAAGGGTTACATCATCGGGAAAGGATTTGTGTCAAATGGAGAAATCAGATTTGATGATGTTAACCATGTGGAGAATCTCAAGTATAATCTACTGAGTGTCAGTCAGATGTGTGATAAAGGGCATGTTGCACTTTTCACAAGCCAGAACTGCCGGATTCTGTCTTCCAAAGTTCTGAGGCTGATTGACAAGGTATTGGATGAACATACTCTCCTGAAGGCCAACAGGATAGGAAGAGTATATGCCTTGGATTTGTCAAAGAAGATTGATTTAAAAGGTCATCCTTGCCTGTTCTCCAAGGCCTCTCCTCAGGAATCTAAACTGTGGCATAGAAGGCTGGGTCATGTTAATCTCAAAAACATGAATCAGCTGATCCACAATAGTTTAGTGAGAGGTCTACCAATAAAGGAGTTCCACTGTGATGAAACCTGCACTGCTTGTTTAAAAGGAAAACAACACAAAGTTTCATTCCCTCCTATAGAAGAACCAAAGTCCACTGCCTGCTTGCAATTACTGCACATGGATCTCTTTGGTCCTGTGAGAGTAATGAGCATGGCAAAGAAGAAATACTGTCTGGTAATTGTGGATGATTACTCCAGATTTGTATGGACCTTCTTCTTGCATTCAAAGGATGAGGCTGCTCAGACAATTATTAACTTTGTGTTGTATGTTGAGAAGCAGTATTCCCTATCAGTCAAGTGTATAAGAAGTGATAATGGAACTGAATTTAGAAACCATACACTTGATGATTTCTACCTTTCAAAAGGAATCAAGAGGCAGTATAGCATCCCAAGGACTCCAGAACAAAATGGAGTAGTGGAGAGAAAGAACAGGACCCTAATTGAAGCTGCAAGGTCCATGTTGGCTGACTCTGGTTTGCCACTGACCTTTTGGGCTGAAGCTGTCAACACAGCATGCTATGTGCAAAATAGAGCTTTAGTGAATCAGAGGTTGATGAAGACTCCTTATGAAGTTCTACATCATTTGGCTCCTCTAATTTCATTCTTCAGAGCATTTGGGTGTCCTTGTTACATTCTCAACACAAAGGATCAACTCCAAAAGTTTGATTCTAAGGTGGATGCAGGGTATTTTGTTGGGTATTCATCCACTTGCAAGGCTTACAGAGTGTTCAACTGCAGAACAAAGATGGTTGAAGAAACCTTGCATGTGAAGTTCAATGAATCCCCTAAGGACAAAATTCCACAAAACCCTGTGGAGTTGTTTGATCTGGACATACTGCAATATGTTCCTTATCAGCCTCCAGCTGTTGCAGATCATGTGAATTCATCACCTTCTGCAGCTAGTCATCCATCTGGTGGTACTGATGTTGATGATGATCCCAGTACTCACCTATTCAAGTTTAGTGATCAACTGCCTGAGTCTACTAAACTTGATGTTCCTGTAGCTTCAGTAGCACCATCCACAACAAATGCTGATGAGATTTCTGAATCCTCTACTTCATTTGACTTGCCATCTAATACTTGGTTTCAAGAATCTGGATCAACATCTGTTGCTGCTGAGCGTGCTACAAACACTTGCACAGATCTCATAGTGTACCAAGAGCTGAAGAATCACCCAATGTCTCAAATCATTGGTGATATCAATGCTGGTGTCTCAACTAGAAGTCAATTGTCCAACTTCTGCTTCTATGCTCTCTTCATCAGTCAGCAAGAGCCAAAGAACTATCATATTGCATTAAGAGACAATGGATGGGTTGATGCCATGCAGCTTGAGCTTCTTCAGTTCAAAAAGCAGCAAGTGTGGGAACTGGTTCCTCTACCCCCAGGTAAGTGTGCAATAGGCACTAAATGGGTGTTTAGGAATAAA
This sequence comes from Flaveria sonorensis, assembly GCA_025506505.1. NCBI lineage: Eukaryota > Viridiplantae > Streptophyta > Magnoliopsida > Asterales > Asteraceae > Flaveria > Flaveria sonorensis. The sequence continues at coordinate 35,816,157 of CM046437.1, forward strand.
ACAGATGAAAATGGGCAAATTGTCAAGAACAAGGCCAGACTGGTTGTCCAGGGTTTTCACAAGAAGAAGGTATTGATTATGATGAAACCTTTGCCCCTGTAGCCAGACTGGAGGCAATTAGATTGTTCTTAGCCTATGCTGCATTCCACAATCTTAAAGTTTTTCAAATGGATGTCAAAAGTGCATTTTTATATGGTAAAATAAAAGAAGAGGTTTATGTGTGTCAACCACCAGGTTTTGAGGATAATAAACATCCTGATTGGGTGTATAAACTTGATAAGGCTCTTTATGGGTTGAAACAAGCTCCTAGAGCCTGGTATGAAACACTGTCAAATTTTCTTCTTCAGAATAATTTCACTAGAGGCTCCATAGATAAAACTTTGTTCATTAAGAAAGTGGGTCAGCATAAGCTCCTTGTTCAAATTTATGTTGATGATATTATTTTTGCATCCTCTGATCCACAGTTGTGTGATGCATTTACAAAGTTGATGCAACAAAAATTCGAAATGAGTGCCATGGGAGAATTACAGTTCTTTCTAGGTTTGCAAATCAAACAAAAGGCTGATGGAACTTTCATTCATCAGTCAAAATACACAAAGAGTCTTTTGGAAAAGTTTGATTTACAAAACTGTAAGCCCTGTTCTACTCCCATGTGCAGCACCACACAACTGGATGCAGATCAGAAAGGTAAAGCTGTTGATGAAACACTTTACAGATGTATGATTGGGTCCTTGATGTACTTAACAGCTTCTAGACCAGATATTATGTTTGCAACTTGGTTTGTGCTAGATTTCAGGCTGCTCCTAAAGAGTCTCATTTGATTGCAGTCAAGAGGATCTTTAGATATCTGCAAGGTACTCAATCTCTAGGTCTTTGGTATTCCACTGGGCACTCTTGCAAATTAGTTGCTTTTTCTGATAGTGACTATGAAGGGTGTAAATTAACTAGAAATCAACTTCTGGTGGATGTCAATTCCTAGGCAACTGTTTGGTTTCTTGGCAGAGTAAGAAACAAACATCTGTTGCTACATCCACTGCTGAAGCCGAGTACATTGCTGCTGCAAGTTGTACATCTCAGGTACTCTGGCTTCAGAATCAATATTGGATTATGGCATTACAGAGACTAAGACTCCATTACTAATGGATAGTGCTTCAGCTCTTTGTATTGTCAAGAATCCAGTCCAGCACTCTAGGACCAAACATATTGAGATCAGACACCATTTTATTAGGGATTGTTTTGAAAAAGGTCTGATTGATCCAAAGTTTGTTCCTAGTGCTGATGAGCTTGCAGACATATTTACTAAGCCTTTGGACAGTTCAACTTTCCAAAACCTAGTGTTAAGGCTTGGTATGCTGCAGCTAGAATAAGTGACAACTACTGATGATCTCAGTCAACAAGTACTGATGAGCATTCGTATACTATTGTCACAAATAAGTACTGAAGTTCTTTTATCCTCAGTAGTTTTCATAACTACTGAAGACTAAATTACTTAAAAGTACTGAAGTACTCTATCTGTTGAAAAGAACTGATGTGGTTACAACTACTGATGTAGTTACAACTACTGATGTCAGTATAACAGATAAGTACTGATGACCAATGAAACGTCTGAAAATCAGACAAAAAGTCTGATAAGTGTTGAGGTCAGAATGAAACAGCTGATGAGCTAAGAATTGACGACAACAGCTGATGAGAAACTTTTCTCTTCAGTTGTTTCTACAACTGCTGTTTCACTTCATACAACTGAAGCCAAAACCATGTCTTCAGTAGTTTTACAACTACTGATGACTAACACCAAATCTTCAGTTGTTTACAACACCTGAAGCCAAAACCATGTCTTCAGTAGTTTCACAACTACTGATGACTAATACCAAGTCTTCAGTTGTTACAACTTCTGAAAGTTAAACCCAGGTCTTCAGTTTTTTCAAACACCTGATGACAGCACCAACACTTTCAGTCGTTTTATATCAGCCTTTTCTTACCCTATAAATACCTAAACCTACTTTCAAACGTTTCATTAGCCGTTTTATGTCCTTCACTCTCAACAATGGCGACCATGAAACTCAAACCCAGACACAACTGTGTTGCCTACCTCTCGAAATCGGCCTTTTGGAACAAATTTGATAATGCCATCGATCTTATGGTAGATTCCCAGTACCGAACCGCTTTTCTTCTGAATCCTACCATATACCCCGATTCCCTAAGCCAATTCTGGACCAACGTCTCTGTGCAAACTGGTGAGAATGATAGCCAAATCACTCTCCAGTCGTTGGTTAACCAGAAACAGGTGGTCATCACTCCAGACATCATTCGACAAACCCTAAATCTACATGATGCCACCTGTGTCACAGAATACCCGAAAGGCACAACTGATATGTCTTTCATCAATAACGGGTATGAAGGAGACTTAAGTGCTACCACCATTCTGAAGAAGCACTTCCATGATGCTGAACGTCTTATATTCCACATGGTGAATGTCTGCCTTGCACCAAAAACCTCCTCATGGGATCAGATGTCCTCCCGATGGCAACAGGTATTATACTCTATCTTTGAACGACAAAATCTAAATTTTTCTGAGATAGTTTTCATGGAACTAAAGGATCTGGCTTTGAAACCTGTGGCAAACAGATGGATATTATATCCCAGGTTTCTCATGCCATAATTTTAATCAGCTCAAATCAACGGCCTTGTGGCCTTGGAGTCCCTGCTCCGGCTGTATTGCCTGAAGTATACTCCAGGCACAACTCTGACCCTACACTGAAAGGGGCTGCCCGGCTGCTAAAACCCAAGCAGCGGGAACCCACAGCCTCCACTTCCAGATCCAAAGTCCCCACCAAACCCAACACCAAAAAGCCCAAAAAGGCTACTCAGGGAGATGAGTCCCCTGAGGATGCCCCTGTACCACCAATACAGGAAACACTTACTGGTTCTAACCCCCCAGTAGTGTCAAAGACTCCACCACCCTAGCCGCTCAGGCATCCTCTCAACAGGATCCTGATGCAACCATAATTGGGGATACCACAATGCTGGAACCTATCTCAATTGAGAAGGTTACCATTGAAGAGCACCAGTCACCCCGGGTGCAATCTGCTTCAAACCTATCTCCAAATGCAACCGCCCCTCAAAGCCCAACCATTATAGTTGCACAAGTGCTGAGTCAGCTGCATTCCTCTCCTCCTCCCCAGAAACCAATTACAATGGGGAGAACCTCAACAGCTGAGGAAGAGGACCAAATGCTGCTGATAACCCACAGCACAGGGGTTATAATGTTCAATCTCCCCGTGTAGAGGAGGAGGTTAGAACATCTGGTGAGGCTGCCACTTCTACTGATTCAGCAAATGAACAGGATGCAGTTGGTAACATCTCTAAGACCTCACCAGAGGCAACTGCCGATGAAGGACTCAGTCCTGAGGCAGGAAGTCCCCAGAACCAAGAACAAGGGGCACATGCTACAACTGATCTACACTCAGGGCATGTACATCCTGATTCAATCAGGAGGTCAGGTGATTCAGCAAAGACTGATGATGACCTGGGCTTTTTCTTCGATGTCTTAGCCCATAACACAATCCTTGAGGCTGAGGTGAGCAGACTCAAAGAACTGCTTGCCAAAATGTCTCAGGATCAAAGTCCATCTGCCCCAATAAACCCACAGATGGCACCTTCATCTGAAGGTTCACCAAACACTCAGCCACTACACTCAACTGAGCCACCAGCCACTGCTTTTGGCACCACCTCTCAGGGACAGAACCCCTCTGAGCAGATGGTTGCTACCTTTCAACATTCCTTACCTCTCATCACTCCCATCATCAATGAGATTGTGCATAAAGCCATTGATGAGAGGATCTCCTCAAATCTACAAACACTTGTTGATGATGCTGTGCAAAAGAAGCTTTCTGCCATTCAAACCCCTGAACCCAATGCACCCAAAAAGGGGGAGTCTAAGGCAGTGAAAGAAAGAAAGAGAAAGAGAGTGGAAGATGAGAAACAACAAGAGAAAGAAAAGGAGTTAGAAAAGGAAAACAGCTGATCACATACAAGAGAAAGAAAAGTGCTGAAACTCAAAAGCCTGATGAAGAGAAATCATTGGAAGATCTGGTTAAAGAAGCTGATGAAGCTCACAGCATCAATGGACAGAATAATAGACCAACTCTTCAGACAGGGCTTTGATACAGCTACATTAGACACTGAGATCAGAAGGCTGGAGATTAAAGAGATACAAGAGAGATGGGCCAGTTACAGTGTGATGGAAAGGGAGAGGTTGGAGATAATGATCAGGTTTATTGCAAAATACTTGGGAAGATCATTAATTGAGATTAAATCATGGACCAGAGACAGTATTCTGGCAATAACCACCAGAATCTGTGCTTCTGAAGCATTCAATAAGGGGTTGATTATCGAAGCCTTAGATGAAGCAGGTGCTGGGAAGAGAACTGATATGGCCAAGCTTTCCAAAGCCAAACTTACCACAAAAATGCTAGATCAGCCTTCCCAAACTCCCACTCAAAAACAACCAACCCCACAACTCTCCAAACCAATCCCTAAACCTAAACTTAAACCAACTCAACCCTCAAAACCAACTCCCTTACCCCAAAAACCACCTCAAACCACATCCAATGATGCACCCAGAAGGAGGAGAAGGGTGTTGAGGATGGAAGAAGAAGAAGAAGAAGATGATGAAGAAGACAGTCTGCCAATCTCTGCTGTTCTAAAAATACCTGAGCCCAGAAGTCAACAAATGATCACACCAGACTTTCAGAGGCAAATGGTGAAAGTTAAGATTGAAGAAGAAGAACAGCAGAAACAGCACGATGAGCAACTTTTGAAGATGGTTGACAAAGAGTTTCCTCAGTCATCATCTATACAAGCCATGAAGAAACACGCTCAAAGGCTGTGCTCTCAGGCATACCTTTCAATATCAAAAGGAGAGAGTAAGGATTTGGCCAGACCCCAGGGTTAGTTCTAGAATTCATAAGAAATCCATACCAAGTAGATACAATGGCCAAGTGAGAAAGACCATAGATGCTGTTATTATGTTGGCCATTGTAGTCTCACCCTGGGAGATACTTGAAGACTTCAAGAGAGCCTACAAGTCAAAGATGACCCCTCAAACTCTAATGGAGAACAAAATGGTCAAGAAGGGGTTGTTATACAAGAGGCTTGAAGAGATCAAGAAAAATGAACTCCAGTTGTTATTAGAAGGGACTCACCCAGATGAATTTGCTTACAGAGAGATAACAACTGTTGAGTTGAAAAATGGAAAGACAGTAAAGTACCTATCAGAGTACTATGGCCCAGAGTTCTTCTTCGAAGGAGAAGCAGAAGAACTCACTAAGGAGGAACAAGTTGTTCTCCTTGAGGCCTACGTCAGAGAGTCTTATAGACTCATCAATGGAAGTAGGTTTCATGGTTGGGATAACAGCTCTGTGTCCAGTTCCCCAAGACAGAGTTCCCTTCCATCCTTTGACATTCACATCTACTGAAACCTGTTCCCTGGCCTGTGCTTATCTGATATCTCTGAAGCTGATCAAGAGAGTATTTCTGCCAAGAATAAGTGGGACCTCAATAAGCTTAAAGGTTTTGGCTGCATTGGTTCAGGGGGAGTTTGTTGGACCAAAAGAACCAATGAGCCTGATCAGAAAAACCTTTAAGTCCCACAGACATTACAACAACTGAAGTAGTCTGCAACAGCTGAAGACATCAACTGATAACAAGGTCTGAAGACAAAGTCTGAAGTGAAAGAGCTGAAGACAAAGTCTGAAGTGAAAGAGCTGAAGACAAAGTCTGAAGACAAAAGCTGAAGACAAAGTCTGAAGACAAAGCTGAAGACAAAGTCTGAAGACAAAGCTGAAGACAAAGACTGAAGACCAAGTTTCAGATGTTGTCACAACAGCTGAAGAGACCTCTTCAGTAGTTGTGATGGTTTCCTTTCAGTAGTTTTATGTTTCTTGTAATCAGTACTTGTAGTTTCAGTAGTTTTAGTTTCATCTTGTACTTAGCATACTCTGAGATGTTCTCAGTTGTTGTGAACATTCTCAGTAGTTTGCTTACTTTCAGTTGTTTGTAATAATTCTGTTAGATGTCACTATCAAGTGACATCAGCAGACGTCACATTCCTTTATATAAGGAATGTTGACCTAATTGTAACCGTGCAGCTATAGCGAAACTAGCGCAGCTTAGCAGCGCCGCCATACCGAAGCATTTGTGCATGAATGATATTATCCCTTTTGCAGAAAACCCTCTTTCTCTATAACCGTGTACTGTTCCATTGAATATCTATTGTGTTCTTGCTATATTTGTCTAATTCTTGTTCTAATTCCGCTGCGATTCAACTCTAATTGATCAAACTTAGATCACTGATCCTGTCATTTGCCTCCTTCCTCTCCTTTGCCAACTCAGTGTCAGCCAGCTCACTCAACTCTTCTAAGGGGATAAATAGAGTTTATTAATGTTATGTTTCCAGGTCCCGCAAGTAGTTTATCCTAGTCCCTCAACTCACATCTTGAGTGTT